>JAUELD010037048.1:0-13806 GCA_031471615.1 Aglantha digitale
AGTGAGTGAACATGGCATTTATTAGGTACATCAGGTGCAGTTTAGTTACTCCAAAAAAATTAAAAATCAAAACCAAGCGTTTGTTTTAAGGTATGATTATCTTCGTTTTATTAAAGTAATATAAAATGTTTTTTATTTGATTAAGAGTAATTATGGGATATTATTTTCATTATAATTTAATTACATCTACTGGAAAAATATACGTCTTCCTAATTTTATTTTTTATCTTCGTGCTGTAGTGAAATTTTCTAAATTGCTTAAATCGCAATATTGCGCTAAAACCCTGAACCGTAGATACTTGAAATAAAAACTATTAGAGAGAATAAAGATTTTTGATCTCCGTGCTGTAGTGAAATTTTCTGCATATTTATATTATAGGTTGTATGTACCTAAATTGCTTAAATTGCAATATCGCGCTAAAACCCTGAACCGTAGAGACTTGAAATAAAAACTATTAGAGAGAATAAAGTTTTTTTTGTCAGAAAGTATTTTTTTTTTCATTATAAAATAAAAACTATTTATCCTACGAAAATATATAAAACATGTATAGAATCTATTATCTACTATCTATAAAGTGATATTTTAAATATTTTTGAATAAAAAATCGAATACAGAAAAAAATGAGTTTACAAAGTATAAGGACAAAATATAAGCATCAGTTTTTTTTAATACGTTTAAAAAACAGCATGAAAGTGAAAGCGATAGTAAGCAAACCAACAACATGCATGGATTTTATAAATATGGTCATTTCTTTCTCCTTCAAACTGTTATATTGGTCTGCTGTCATTGGTGCTAATATTACAGTTGATTTTAATATGTGTGCTGTGAAACATGTCACGAATAACATAAAAATGATATGTTTGTTTTTAAATAAAGTTATGAAGTTGGTTTTTACTGTTACACCACAAGCATTTTTGAAGGTTAGCTAGCTAACATTTTTTTCTCGTTTTTTTAGTTTATAGTTAAAAACTTAAATATATTTGCTATTTGCAGCGGAAATCTTTAGTTTTGTTAGCAGCGAGAAATATTGAACGTACTAGTTTTGTCTGTAGCAAGAAATATTGAGCATACTAGTTTTGTCTGTAGCAAGAAATATTGAGCGAATATGTTTAGTTTGTTGTTACAAAAATTGAGGAAACAAAAACGGTTCCTCTCTTCCTCTCCTCCTCATGGTTCGAAGAATTAATGTTTAACTGAGTGCTGTGGTCTGTTGCTTCCCGTGATGTCGAAGTTTCATTTGGCTTGTGTGTAGTTATTACTTTCTATTATATTCCGGTGTTGATTGAAATGAATTTACCTCTCTTATGTCAACCATTTTAAGAAGAGCTGCTCTTCTGCTATAAGTTTTTTCATGTAAACTTTGATTAACCATATTCCGTATGGGCGATCTAGGGGTTCTGAATTGATCGGAGGGGGGGGGAGAGGAGTTGGGTTATAAGACCATCCTCTATTTAAATCCTGTTAAAAAGTTACAGTATAGCAAAATTTGGTATGGACATAGATGTTCCAAATTTATTTTTGACTACCTTGCTCTTTCTGCTGCCGTCACAAAATTTAAAAATTGTCAAAGTCATAGTATTTGGTAAATATGGTTCAAAAGAAAGGAAGTAGTAGGCAGTTTTTTATTATATATTATTGTTTTAGGCAATAAATAATTGTTTTTTGTAAATATAATTGAAAGGGGACTAATTCAGGGGTAAGTTTGATTTTCTTTGGTTACCGTTGAAAACTTGTTTATCGAAGCCATATTAAAATTTCTGAAAAGCGAACAAAATTGAGATTAAAAGCTCCAAGATGAAACGTTTTATTTTACAACAACTAACAGGGGGCTTTTTAAACACTTCTTCTCCCCATACAAAATGGGTTAACAGTTTATGCGTTAATGTTATTATAATTTTAAGATAAATTACCAAATTACATCCATCAAGTACAGTGGTAAGTTGTAGTTGTGTTTATCACATCAAAAGAAGATTTGTTAAACTGACAATGCAACTCCACTTGGAATCTTTAAAGGTGTCTTTGTTTGTTGTAGAGGTTTAAAAAAATCGTCTGACCAATCGTCCATTTTGAAATTTTGAAAATATATATTTGTTCGTGAAGTTGTTGAAACCGAGTTAAGTTGCCTTACAGAAATACGGTAGAACTTTTTATGCTTGTCATTTTAATAAGACATTTTCGACTGCATTACTTTGTATTTCTGTGGTAGTGTTGATACAGCCTTTTTTTGACTCAAAATAACGCTGTAGCTTGTTTTGCTAGATCGATACCAAAATAAGTGAAGGTTTTAGCATTTTCAGTGTAATAAGATAAAGCTGGTTTACAAGAAACAACTATAGACAAACAACCCTGATAGGGGTATTCTTAACATCTGAGACTCTAGATGTATACTTTACATACTACAACACATATCTATTAGACAAGGTAATTCAGAACAAGACATCTTTGCTGAAGAATTATATATTCAAGATCTTAATGACAGTTAGAAGTAGTAGATTCCTGTAGAATTTAAACCTGCATAAACAAAAATTTATCACCAAATAAAATTATTGCATCTTATTCACAGAGTAGTATCTCAATACTGATGTTTGCCATCCAGAACAAGAGGAGCAAATGGAAAAGATGTTTTGTTGCATGTAAAGAAATTTTAAACTGATAAGCATCTTTAATAATTTTTTGCATTCAATTAACAAATTAGTTGGTTCATGCTTACGTTTAGCAACAGTCTTTATTCTTTCGTTTACTTATTGTTCCAATCTATTCGTACAGAGAACTTTTTCGATTTTCAGAAAAAACAAAGGCACAATGTTTTAAATGCCTAGCTATTGATAACCTTCAAATGTTAAAAATAAAATTAATATCACAAAAGTCTTCATCTATCTCTGAACAATAACTTGATTAAAAAGAGTTTTCCAGCATGGTCATTCCTTTATCAAGATAGTAAACAGTTAAAATTAAAGTTAAAGCACTCCATACTTATCACTGTTATCGCTAGTAAATTAGGCAATTATTTTGAAAATAATATTTTGAAATCAATTTTGAAAAACAATTCTTCACTTAAAATTCCGAAGAGAAAGAACTTACATTTTCTACCGCCTTCTCTGAACCCAAGTGAACTATTGCTAGCCTCGCATTCAGTTTAAAGTATGTTTATAATAGGTAATAATTAAACTTTCTAACTGGAGAAAGTGAACATATCTGTAACAATATTATTACAACATGATTTAAAATTATATGTTTCGATATTCAAGAAAACACAAAAATCTTCAATGAACCTTAAACTTGAATCTAAGGACATGAAAATAATAAAATATAAAAAGATACTTTCTAGAAATCAGAAAAAATAAATTTGAACTAAGTTAATTATACAAGTTTTGTTTAACACAACAAGTATGCATATATATATTTAAATCATAACTGATGATTGTTTTTCAAATATTGTAGAAAAAAAAAAAATATTTTCTGATATTCCCATAAATCAAACAACAAGCCCTTCACTATACTAAAAATAACATTTTTAATATCTAGTGTTTACAGACATAAATAAATAAATCATGAACGATTTAACGGATTGATTTGGAGATACTAACTAATAGAAAACTATCTAATTAAAAAATTATATTCAATACTGCAATTTATACTAAACTTATTTTTTTTCTTTCGAATTTCAATGCAATTTGAATCACTTTTATAGTCTACCAACCAAATACTTACATCCTCAAAGAAATTTCAAGTCAACAGTATAGGAGACTTTTACTACAGTATTGTTAAATTGGCTTGGCACATTAATATTCGGTCTATTTTTATAACTTGAGAAGAACCAACATACGGATATTTAAGATTTTGAAATGAATAGTAACAGCGTGCGATTGTAGGTGGTTGGGTGATATGAAATGACTTTGACGCACAAGTAATTCATATATGTTCTATGTATTGATATTGTAATGACACATTGGATCCTTAATATATGATTCAATAAAGAAGTATAGCAGTAGGTTTAATAAAGTAAAAAATATTTTCCCGCAGAAATTTGATTATTGAATTGCATATTTATTATAACTAGATTAATTACAATCACGTTTATTTCATCATTATATTAAAATAGTGGAAAGATCATCTGTTTTAATCGACAAATATCATATATGAAAATACATGTCTTATTATCAAGAATTTTATATGAAATAAAGTATCAGAAAATTCAACTATCTTATCATGGCCAACATTGAAATTTGTTCAAGTTCAATTATCCTACTGTATCTGCATGATGTACTTAAATTCTATGCTTATGTACATAACAAGGTTACCAGGGTGTGCCATTTATAACGCAAAATTTTCAATCATTGAAAATAACACGTATTTTCTTGAAGACTTAACTACTGTATTCAATAAGCAATATGCCGTGTCGCGTGAGGAAAAATATAACAGATATTTTCCTGATGGGAAGAAAAAACGTTACACATGCAAGGGTTGGTGTTTTATTTCGAACAATTTCAAAACTCTATTGGTATGTTGCTATTTCATTCATAAGTTCAGTGTTATTTCTACGTTTTATCACTTTATTTATTAAAAGAGAATTTTTTTTACGCAAGAGTTTGACCTAAAATCGAATAATTTATTTTTGATCTAACACTTTTAAAAAGCTTCTTCCGTAACATCATATATAATTTAAATTGATAAGTGAAAATTTATTACTCATTTTACCTGAAACTTTTACCAACAAATACAGAATAGATTTTCAGCAAAAAATTATCGAACAGCTTTTTCTTTAATATCAAAACTCTAGAAAATAATATTTTGCTCAAAATATTTTAATTCTATAGAAAGTTGAATTGAAATTACACAAATTTTTTTTACATTGAATAAATCACGGAAAAGAACGAAAATTTAAAAATATAAATAATCGTTATATTTAATTTTGAAGAGAGGTGACAGATGTTTTAACTTGTAAAAGCCATATAAAGACATGATCAGTAATGTCAGATATGTTATGACAGCTGCGGTACCAAAGGATATACATGTAGTAAGAATGTATTTATGGTATAATGGAACTAATAGGAACTTGATTGTGTTGGTTTACAATGTTACATTGTTTAATATTGTCTTTAATTATTCAAATATATATTTCTTTTAGCCTATTGAATATTGATTGAGTTGCAAATAAAAAAACTTGCAAACCCATTTATTTAACTTTTGATATTTTGATATCTCACTACTTTCAATCAGGAAATGTTAGTACCATTACTACTAATCCTACTAAAGCCCAATACCGATCTCAATGTGCCAAAAACAACAGAAGAGAACACAAATAATGGTTTCGTATGACCTATTGACCAGGGAAATGGTATCATAACAGGAAATTACAACTTGACTTAAAAAAGATAGCATTATGTATTTATGATAAAATATTTAGGTCGGAATATTGACAACGTTTATTTTATCATTGTAATTATTTATGCTGGGAGATTGATCAAGTTTATTTAATCAGTATATATCTCATGTTGGAAGATTGACCACTTTTATTTATCCATTGTACTTATTTATGCTGAATGATTGAACGCGTTTATTTAATCATTGTACTTATTTATACTGAATGATTGAACGCGTTTATTTAATCATTGTACTTATTTATACTGAATGATTGAACGCGTTTATTTAATCATTTCACTTATTTATGCTGAAAGATTGATCACTTTTATTTAATCATTTCACTTATTTATACCAGAAGATTGACCACGTTTGTTTAATCATTTCACTAATTCATGCTAGAAGATTGACCATGCTTATTTAATAATTTCACTTATTTATGCTAGAAAAATGATCACTTTTATTTAATCATTGTATTTATTTATGCTTAAAGAATTTCACGTTTATTTAATCATGGTACTTATTTATAATGGAAAATTTATCAAGTTTATTTAATCATTGTATTTATTTATATGTAGGTCATGCATAATGTGGTACTGCGAAGATCAGATTGTTTGTGCGAAAAATAATTTGTAAGATTACTTATATCGATAATAATCTATGTGTACGATCAGGTTTTTGATTTGGGTAAATCTTTGACTTGTACCTTAAAACTGAAACCAAAACCAATAGAAATGTCATGTTTTAAAAAATGGGAAAGCGATGGAAAAGTAAGTGTAGCAAGTTAATACAACATCAGTTTGTGCGTGTTTAAACATACAGAATGGGGAAAAAAAGTAGAAATTTTTTGATTTTGATTTTCAATAAAGAAGAGAGAAATATGCTTTCCAAAAATGCAAAGTTTTATAAACATTTTTGAAATAGGTTTAAAAGATTACTACACCAAATTAGAATAGTTAAATGTTTTCAAATCAAATACTCTTTCAATGTTGTTATTAGAATTTGCATAAAAAAATTGACTGCTGAATTTTTTAACAAAATTAGCAATATCTCAGAACGACATTTCACAACAATTTACAGGCTTATAGGATCATACGCTAAAAACCCCTGTACCACAGAGAAATGAAATAAAAACGATTACAGAGTTTAAATATGATTTTGTAATATTGAAGTAGGGTTTTGCGAATTTATTCTTCCATGGAGAGATTTTTGTTAAAATATGTAGAAACCACTCTAAGCAAAAAATTCATTTTAGTGTATAAAGTTTGTCCTTGGATATTATTAAAACGAAGACAATACAGCAAAAAAAGCACTGAAATTATTTAAATCAACATAATTTTAAAGAAATCATTTTTTCTCGAAAAATGAAAGAAAGCCTATAATACAGTTAAAAATCGCAATTATGTGCGTCATTATAAAATATAAACTATTTATCATACGAATATTAAAAAAAAGTTATTTAGAATTTATTATCTATAAAAAGATATTTTAAATACTTTTGAAAAATGATTCTATTACACAGAAAAATGAGTTTATAAAAAAATCTCTTTTTATGCCCTTTACCTTTAAAGTACACAAGTTATCTATGAAACTTGATTACAAACTGTGTCTGTTTTTTGTTATTACGTCTCCAATAACCCCAAAAAAGCTTAGATTCAAGAACACTTTCATTTATATTTTTTTGATAATTTTAAACTATCTGTTCCAAGATAAAAAATAGATATAGCTACAACAAATTTCGAGACTTATATAAAAGAAAAAATTTAAGTAGTAAAATATCATTGAAAATAACCAACTTGGTTTTATTTCATGGATAAACTTTTCAGCAAATAAATAATATAGTATCAATATAAATACCCAACAAGCGCATAGAATTGACATCCACAAAAACATGGCGTGACCTCCTATTGCATCATAAACCACACCACCAACAAAATTACCTATAACAGATGTTATCATGTAATACAAGATTAAACATTGTTTCGTAAATTTTGTTGGGTAGGTGTTTCTGCGTATAATCAATTGCTGCAACCCAAAGCGTAGCCAAACATGTGCAAGGTCTGAGATGCTAAGATATGCCAAAGTTGTTCACAAACAAAGTATACAAAAAATCGAATAGAAAATGAAAACACAGCCACGCAAAGGCATAATAAGAACCTTTGAGCCAAAATAACAACTTTGAGGAACACGATATTCTCCACAAGAGAAGATGTTGCTACAGTAATTCCCATCGCTGACTTTGAAAATCCAATATGCTGAATTAATAGCAACAAAAACGAATTATTCACATTATAGCATAACCCTGCAATAGATATTGTGCTTAAAAACACAATAAACGAGCTGTTATTACAGTTGTCAATAAAACACCTATGCATAGATTTTTTATTTACATTTAGATCAGAATTTATATCTTTCTGTATGTCCACGCTAGTAAACATAGCAGATATGAATAAAAACAACAAGAAAGAGGCTGCCAAAAAAAAGAATAGTAAATTTGCTCATCCCATTTATAGGTTTATAAGTATCAACAACAAAACCGCTGAGTAATGAAGCTAATGTAAATCCTATAGGTCCGAACACACGCTGCATTCCAAATGTTGCCTTTCCGTTATGTGATTTAACCAAATTTACAGCTGAACTGTCAATTAATGAAATTATTGGGAAACCTGTTATTGCCTTTAATATCAGACAAACCAAAGTCACGTAAAAAACAGAGTTATTACTCAATGATCTATTAATTTGTGACCCTGTAAGGTTTGTCGATAAATTACTAGCAAACAATTTAGTCGATAAATTACTGCTCTTACTATGTAAAACTGTCACATTATTGATTTTTATTTCAGTATCAGAATTCCTGTGAAACGAACGAATTACAAAGGGAGTAATCAAACTAGATATCCCATTTAAAATTATTAAGGTTAAAAGTATAATCTTTTTCTTCCTTGTAGCGTCAACGCAAATTCCGACTAACATGGTGGAGATAGCAGAGCATATCATTCTTACGCCATTAATAATACTAGCTTCCGTTATTGACAGACCAAGAGGTGTAAAGAATAAGTTATAAAATGGCGAAGCTGCACCGGCTGTTGCATACGTAAACAGGTAGCACGCTTTCACTGGAACTAAATCTTTAAAAAAGTAACATTTTTCTTTTTCTTTTTCTGAAACATGTGCATCACTGCTAATCTGACATTGCGGTTCAAACGAGGCTTCTGTCATTGTAACCATTTTATTGAACTTTATCACAGCTTCTTTGATTCGTATGTGTTATCCATGTTAACGTAGTAAACTTAATACTATTTAAAAAATATTATATTTTAATGTGGGCTTACAAAACAGCAAAATATATCAAATCTGACCACAGATACCGATTATAAGACACAGTCTTTTGCACATAAAAAAATAATGAAAAAGATTGTAAATTAATATAAATTTCTAAAATAACATGAAGCCTAGCTTCTTATAAAATTTAGAAGTGTTGCTGATATAGTAAAGTGTATATTTATGAACTTCTTTACCATGAAACAAGTTACATTGATGAATGAAAAACTATCATATCTACTGTCATATTTGGTTTATAGCTACAAATTATTAATTTTTAATGCCATGAAATATCATTATTTAAATATAGTTCAAAACAAGATTTGTATTTTTATATAAATCTTTGTAAAATCAAAATTTCAAGAACAAAGTTTTTCAGGGCCAATTAGATGAAAATTGTTTGTTTATCATTATATTTGAACTTTAATAGAACACTTCATATGTTATGTTATTATCAAATAGTGTTTTAATTTCTGATAAAAATGTGGTTTTTCTACATGTAACTCATCCCTTTGATAAAAATGTGGTTTTTTTATATGTAAATCATCCCTTTAAACGAACATAGATAAACGCACGTTATCTTGGAAATTTATTAACAACCTAAAAATAGTCTATTATCCTTGTTGATAACATATTCAAGAATGTTATATATGTCAAATGTATCTAGTATCTTTAAAATGTTTCTTAAATCTAGAATTAAGCATTATAGCTGTAATAACCAAACTATTAAATTATATCACGCTAGCTGATGCATAAACTCAAGTCAACTTTTAAACCCATATAGATAGATCTTTAATGGAAACCTGTAAAACTAATCTGTTTTTCAATATCAACAACGGATCAAGAGAACAGTATCTTTTGAATACATACACATGGAATTTTTTTTTTCAAAGATCTGTCTAGTATATTCAGAATAAAGCATTTAATTGCAAATTTATATCTTTCTTGCCTTTTTGCAACTTTTCAAAGTGTGAAATTATATTTATGGTGTAATAGATTCTGCCATTCTAGGTGAAAATTTAAGTGATTTGGTTTTATTTATAGTTTTAGGATCAATAAATGTAAATGAGCTAAGAGAATAATAATCGATATACCAAATATAAATTGTTTCGGTGCTTTTAATGTTGTTTATATGATTTTTTATCTATTAAACACCTTATTAATTTTTATTAAAGGTTTTTTTTAATGATAATAATTTTCTTAGAACTAGTATTATTAAAACTAACATAAGTAGATATTTTTGTATTTTTGTAATTTTACCATATATTACGTAACTTTCTCTATTATTGACTGTATTGAAGTTTAACCACTTGTGCTAGAATCAGTGGTTAGATAAAGAGCATTATCACTTTCAAATAAAATATTCTCTTTACTTGATACTATGATATTAGCTTTTCATTAGTTTTAATTATGGCTTATGTTAAACAATAAAATCCTTATCTATTAATGGGGCTAACACGTTTTTATGCATCAGTATGTTCTCTTATTGCAATTTGTCAGTTAGTAACTCTGTTCTACTTTTGTTCTTTTTCTTTTTTTTTATAGAAGTCAAAATTATATATTATCTATTAAGGGGGTGTACAATTATTTGCAAGGCTTCCAGACATATCTAGACTACATTTAATTCTTTTTAAAAAAATACAGACGTAGGAAAAAAAGAAAAAAAAAGACTATAGGATCTTGCATATATCATAAAATATTTTTACAGGTACCAATCATCTTATTCAGCATCGATATTCTTCAGAGGTAAACAAAATGATATAATATTATTATAACATTTATTACTTTCTTATTTTGTATTACAATTGCTACTTGGATAACATTAACTTACTACGGAAGATCTACAAATATGTTCTATCAGCATCATCATTAGATGTATTGAACACATGCGACAAAGCTTGATATATGAAAGATTTGCCAGATCTAGCTTGACAAATATCAGATACATCCCGATCTCAACTGTATTTGATATATTGGGCCACTCCGACCTAACAGTCTTAAATGCCACAAACGGAAATAAGGATAAATCATTAAAAAGTTAATACACATCGTCCTTATCTCTGTAAATTTCCACTCTATCTTTAACGATCACTGGAAATCTATATGTTGAAGATACCAATACTTACATATATTTATTCCTTTATTTAATTAAATGGACTTCAATTGAATTACAATATAGCTGATTGAATTGGAAACCTTGTGAACCTTGAAGTGAATCAAGACATATCTAAGAAATATCACGAGTCAGGTAAGTCGTTTTAACTTGACTATGAAAGATGTTTCTCTGTTACATGTCTTCGTTTTACATATCACTAATATGTACCCTAAAAGGAACGGAATATTGAAAATGATAAGATGAGGATTCAAATTTTAATAATCAATACCATTTTAATTTTTCACACCCAAACGCACAATGACTGATTTATGACCGAAGAAAATGCACCACCAATAAAAAATTCTAGCCTCGCCCCTGCAATGGAAAACATATTCGGACCTGAATATTACCCCCCTACAACATCAACTAAATAAAAAATGGCGCTGGCTTGTTTATAAAAATAAAGCATCTGAAATATCACGCTTTTTATAATAACTTAGTTTCTAACCTTTTCAATATACACTTATAGATTATAGACCACAACCTGATAATTATAAAAGCTAAAACATTTTCAAGAAAATACCTTATTGTTTTATTGGTTTGTTAGAAAAAATAAGATGCCTCTCGCCAAAAAATATGGCCTGAGAAAGACGCGAGATAGAAGTAAAACCAAGGATAATTGGAAAAGATCAGCCTAAAAAATTTAATCATTCGAAGCATATATTATATTGGGTACGTAGGGCAGCTGTGGAATTTTCTTGCGTACAGACTTAGCTTGTTAATATAAAGATTGATAAAAAGATTTATTTATGTATTGGTAACTTTTTTTTTGCTGTCTTTAAGCTTGTTATTATCAAGACAAATAACTTTTTAGTACTAAAACAATTCCAAAAAACAAAATGACATAAATATTCACTTACGTCATTAATGAATAGTTGGTGACTTGTGTTGGTTTTATATTTGCTTTTAGTTCAATTTATAGTATAAAACCTTAAATACTGTTGCTTACAAATTGCACAATAACCTAATGCTCAAAGTGGTCTAAGTAGTACAAATTTTGTAATTACATTTAAATCGATAACAATGTTTTTAAATTGAACGATATGTTCCGTAGAATTATCTAAATCTGCGGGTAAAACAATATTCAAATAAAATAATATCTAGCTATATGCTTAAAACAATATTAGCATGAATAATCATCAAATCCAAAAAAAATAATATTCTTGTAATATTTTGTAAGTATAGGCAACAAAAATGAAAACAGATAGGATTGGAAAATAAGAATCTAAAAATATAATAATAGAGAAAGATAATAGATAGAACATAAAAGAAGAAAGCAACAAAAAGGAACAGGAGAAGAGACGCAAAGGAAGATGATGAAGCAAAGCAAATATACGACAAGAAACTGCAACAAAAAAAGGTAAACTTATCGTTATAAATCATTTCAGGTCCGGGCTAAAAACTTTGCCGTCTTATTAATTAGCTATGAAATGAGTTCTTTTCCGACCATCGCATTAAAAAATCATCTCTTAATTTGGTACCCGAAACCGATTCGGCAAAATTAACAATTATTAGTTTTTCTAACTTTGTTAATAAAAGAAAATAAATACTGTAGTTTTTTAACAAATAAGAGAAGTTCAAGTTCCCCCCCGAAATTTTCTTTTCTCGAGTTTTCTTCCGGTTTCGTTTACAGCTTCGCTAAGATGCATAACATAATCTTAAATGGAAGTTAAACAGAGGTAAATCATCTTGATGAAAGTTTTAAAACAAACACAAGCGGTGAATTTTCTGTAGAAGCATTCTTTTTAAGTTTTCTACCTCCTGTTGCACCGACGCAAATATTTTAAGTTCATATACTAAAAGTTCAATGTTGCAAATTAAAATTATATGTAAACATGGCCACAAAATTACTGCTAGCACTTTGTTTAGCACTAACACCTACAGGAAAATGCAAAATTTCCATTGAGCTGATATTACTTTCATAGATAAAAGTCACAAAATACAAAATAAATATCTGTTTGGAGTTACTAACCAGGCATGGTTAAGCAAGCAAGATATTCTTATAACTGAGTTGCAGAAGAAGATTATTTTTTAAGTACAAGAACATTATAACATTTCGAATAAAAAAGCTGTGCAAATACATTTTTTTTTTTAAAAAAAAAATACAAAAATATGTTTTGAAAAACAGTGAATCAGAATATACCAACTATCAAAAATTATTTATTTTTTTACTATCTTGTTTTATAATATTTTTCAAGAACAAACTATTTTTAACGTTTTATAAAAATGACAAAGGGGAAACTTAATAAAACTTAGTAATAATTAAAATAAATATAGGTTTTTGTTGTTTCTTCATCTCTAGAGATCTTTGGTTATTCATGTAGCATAGTAAATTATTTTTAAGAATGGTTTTGATTTTTAGGTGACATTTACAATACCCAACTTAACTTTATATTACTTGCTCATACACAAATTCAATTAAGTTTTGTACCCAAGAAAAAAAATTATCATATTTTATTAGTTATATTAAATTTTCTCTTAATTTAGATCAATACAGTTATCAAAATTGTTATACCAAACCTCTACAAACATGGTTGTGTTAACAGCAAATGACGAATGCTGATCCAATAATATTTGTGTTTTACATGTATGATTTATAAACAAACAAGGTTGAAATACAAAGTTGTTGTAATGATGCAAGTCACCTTAAATTATAGTAATACTGTATTTTTTAGTTTGTCATTTCTCCTTTTAATTTATCATCTATGGCATAAGGGAAAACTTTCACTTAGTTCTTACCACCTCCAGTGACTTACTTATAATGGATATGCATAAGGAACACACATCAAAATCTTGTAGAATATGGGGCAAAAATGTAAACAGAGCATGACCCTAGGGTACACTTTCTTCCTTAACAAAACTTAATTTTTGAAATCATCATCTTGCTTTTCGCATGCTCTTAGCTACTACTTTTTTGAACAAAACCAGTGGCTTTAATGAAATATAAAAATAGAAGAATTACTGTTTCA
>JAUELD010037159.1:0-13803 GCA_031471615.1 Aglantha digitale
TTTATCCCTCCAGTCCTTAATATGTTTTGATCAACGAACATTGTTACCAACTTTTTTCATACTGTTGTATCCCTCCAGTCCTTAATATGTTTTGATCAACGAACATTGTTACCAACTTTTTTCATACTGTTGTATCCCTCCAGTCCTTAATATGTTTTGATAAACGAACATTGTTACCAACTTTGTAGAAGGAGGATCTTATATGGAATGTATATTGGCACCTGTTTTTTATTTATATTAGGTATGCTTAATAACGGACCAGATGGACTAATTATATCTAACGAAGCATCTACGCTACATGAGTTCTTAAGTTATCCTCAACCTTTAGTAGGTATGTTCTCAAATAATTGTTTGTAAAACCAACTTTTTGAAGTATAAAAAATGTATTTCTTTTGCTAGTTTATTATTAGTTATAAAATCAAATTTAAGATACAATAAATTTGCATAATACTACTTATAAACATTTTTACTTTTTTTTGGAAATTCTTCATTCATCCACTTTTTGTTTGTGTTTGATAAATAATTAACAACATATAGTATTTTGCTGGTTCTTATATAAACTGATCAATTCACTGAGATATATTTTACAGTTTGTTATATCATACTTTGCATCTTCTATTTGTTTATTTTCTGTTTTCTATATACTTTGTTAATAATCACATGGAAGATATTTTTGTTAGAATAACCTTTTATAACCATGCATAAATTCATAACTAAATGTGTAATTGTACTGTTTTGTCACCACTTCTGGCTCATGTAGAAATATTTATCATTATTTAGCAATTTCTTATCAAACGTTAGTGAACAAATAGTAAAAATAATGTATTCTATTGAAACTTTCATAGTTAGATGGCTTAGTAGAATATTTAATTAGTGTTCTCAGCTGAATTCATAACCAAACATTTGACTTACAATTTACCTCTTATTTGACTAACGAGCCTTCAATTTGCCAGTACCTTTTTTACTCAAAAAAGTAATGTCTTATAACTTATTGTGACCCTTGTTTTTTGTGTGGGCTATTAGTATAGCTGATAAACTGTATAAAATATATAGTAACATTAAGTTTATCTTTCAGGTCAAGCCCCCTTAGTTCTAATATGCTAATACAGTATTGATGTTTTTTGTTAAAAAAATCTAGGTTTTTATCTTAGGTTTAAAATATATTACTGAATTACAAAACCACGAAGATAACTCTATACACTTTTATTGCGAGCTATGTAATGAACGTTTTGAAAATGCTGTTAAATTTAATCATGTTACCAATCCTAATCACCGCTTTCAGTTTTTGGTAAGTGTTTTTTAAGTAAATGGTGCTCAGTGATAATAGCTCTCATTTGAAATAAAAAGTCTGGTTATAGATCAAGTTTCATCAAAAATATTTTTGAAAATTTACTCTAAATATTAGTGTAAAATCCGATTTCTTGGTAAACAATTAGCTGTTTCATTTTGCTAAGGTACTTTAGTGTTTTATTTTTGCATATATATTGTGGCGCTTCAAGTAGACATTCGGTTGCATTACATTTGATTAACCATTTATTCCTTTAGCCCTTGTTTTCTACATTTTTCAACATGTCTTGTTTTTTCTATTTAGACAAGTATAGATAGAGAATGGGCACATAGAATAGAGAAAACCTCAGAATCACATCAAGATTTCGCTCAAAAATTACACAATGCTGCGATGCAATTAGAATTAGATAGAGGTAGAGATGGAATAAATGTTACAGTTAATGTACCAAAAAGGTCAATAAATAGATTAGGTAACTTCAATTCTATGCAATATGGAATTTCAGGCAAGTGCTATTTGTTCTATCCTGTTTTCTTGTAATTTAGGTCCAAAATTTCAAATTCTACCCAAAATGTTCATAATAACAATAATAAATAATAATAATAGATAGTTCAGTAATTAAAATTACAGATGATAAATTTTTTTCAGATGGTAATTATGTCAACAACGATCCACAGAGATTGCATTGTAATAACAACCTTCCTGCTTTGATGGATCAATCAATCCCCAATTTTAGAGAGGGTATTGACAACTCAGAACCAATTACTGAACATCAAGATGTTAACCTCACAGATAGAATTGACAATGTGAATGACATGCCAAAATTGTTTCAAAAATCTTACAGAGGTGAACACTGGGAGCATGATGATCGTGGTAGAAATTTGATCAAAAATAATAACAATAATAGGGGTTACTCCCGTAGCTCATCACGTCATCGTAGTAGAAGTAGAGATAAAAGTAGAAAAACAAGTAGAGAAACAAGTATAGATAAGTGGGCAAATACAGAACCTCAAATAAGTCCTCGTCCTTTTTCAAGGCCTCGACCACCCAACCAAGCGATATCTCCAAAAGATATAAGTGAAGAAATCGAAGAGGAACGAAAGAGACAAGAACGAAGAGCAGAAGAGAGAAGGCGAGCTGAAGAGCGTAAAAAACGACATGCAGAGCGTGATAGAAAAGAAACAGAAGAAAAGAAAAAAAAAGAAAAGTCAGTTTTGCTTTTAAACTTTGTCACACATCTTTTGAGTAACACAATTTATAGGGATTTAAGAGAAATAACCCTTAAAAATTTGTGAATCCCTCAAGATATACTTGATGCTTAGTCTAAAAAATTTTTTATATTATTTTTTATAGGTCTATTGTTGATAAAGTAAGTAGATAGTTTACCTATTAAATGTTGTACGAATAACTGCAAACAAAATTGAACATTTATTCAAGTTCAAGTTAGGTTCTACATTTGTAGATTATGTGAGATAATATTCATCATATTCCCTAAATGGCTTTTCTCTATAGGATTTTAATGTAATTTGTTTTTTAGTCTCTTCCACCTCCAAAAGCTCCAACTATACTCGATGAAGACACTAAACGATTAGTAATGCAAAATCTAACTGAACTGGTATGTGATTTATTTGTTTCGAAAAGAAAAAAAAAAAAACTTTTCTTCTTAACATTGTAGCTGTTAGAAACTATTTAGATAAAAATGATATTTAAAATATATTTGTGTTTTTAAAATTTTTAATTTTTTAATTTTTAGTAGTTTTAAAGTTTTAATTTAAAGAAGTTAAAAAAAGTTTTTATAGGGGGAAAGGCATCATTATTTTCTTGCTGGCTAGATAGGCTCTGAGTATTTAAAAGACAGTTTAAAGTTTACATTTAGGCGAAATGTTGTGTTACTAACGAAGCTGATGCAGAATTAGCATTACAAGTGTCCAACGCTTTAACACAGGCCATATTACAATATAGAATGAGAAATATGCCAGAATCGGTGAGCTAATTTTTTATTTGTCTACACCTGTGTCTGTTGTAACATCTGCTGTAACTACTTAATACTGTAACATATCTGACAAATCAAGAGTTAATATGTATATTTTATTTATAATTATAATATGTTAATAATATATATTTTAGGTGTTACAATCGCTTGGAACCATTTCTGATATTGACTCTCAGTTATTACAAACACAGCTACCAATTTCTCAGTCAGTTTCTCAGCCTGATCAGGGTTATCCTCCAGTAACTACCTCAGTACAGCAATATATAAACAATGTACAAAGCAATGGTTTTGCCCATGCCACTCCACAAACCCAACAGTTTTACAATCAAGATCATCTAGTTTCTCCACAACAAGACATTTCGCAAGTTCGGCCAATAAGTAATCGAATAAATCAACTACCTGATAATCGTTTCCCTCCTGTAAATCATGTTAACTTTCATCCCATTCAACGGCATCCATTACCTACAAATCGAGTTAGTGTTCCTTCACAACCTGGATTGTTGAGACCTCCTGGACATTTTAATCAATCTGGACCTCAAATGCAATCTAGGCCACCTGGTCCATCTATGCAATCAGCACAATCTAATTTCCCCTTAGGCCCACCAATGAACACTGTATCTACAGCATATCCACAAAATGATAACAATGCAGGATTACTACAGCAAATTAGACATTTAATAAGGCAGTCTATTGTGGAACAGCAACATCATGAAAATCATCAGTCATTACCACCTTTTCGTTAGTGTTTCAATTGTTTATGAAGTCTCAGTTGTTTTACATCTTGTATTTTTCCTAAAATCTTGTTTTCACATCCATTTATAATAAAAAGTTCATTACTAAAATTGAGTTTTCTATTTTCAAGAAAGTGTATTTATTTTTCCATTTTAGTTCAGAAATTTATTATATATGTGTGCATGTATGTAATGTACCCACTAGGTGTTTATATTCCATTGAATCAGAATATGGGACCTGCCCAACTCAATTTCCATTTGAAAAGTTAATTGTATAGTTTCATTTACTATGAGTGCTTTTTCAGGTTTAAAAATGAATATGTCAGTAAAATGTCCCTGGAAGATATTACTAATACAGATACTTGTTTGAGAAATTGTGAATAAATACATTATAACTAAAATATGCATTTTAAAAACAGATGCAGTTAGCTGTTATTTGTAAAATCTGATTTGTCGAAAATTCTATTAACTTATTTAAATTTTATATATGCATCCAGTGTTTTTGTTTTAAAAAATGAGGCATCATTTTCTCATGTAGCTTTATAGCATGCAATATTTTTTTACTTATTATCAATAAGGTTTTTATTCCTTGCTTTGACTTTGATATCATTCAGTTGGGCTTTTAGTAAAAAGACTGCCAGAGTATTGATGAAAGGTGTGTCTAACAATGTTTTACTAAATTGTTGCTGGAGTTTAGAGTCTAATCTTTTCTGCAGAAACAACTTATGAAAACTATCTTTTTGAATGTCTGCTATAAAACTTGCTTTCACTTTGATATCATTCAGTTGGGCTTTTAGTAAAAAGACTGCCAGAGTATTGATGAAAGGTGTGTCTAACAGTGTTTTACTAAATTGTTGCTGGAGTTTGGAGTCTAATCTTTTCTGCAGAAACAACTTATGAAAACTATCTTTTTGAATGTCTGCTATAAAACTTTATGTTTAATGCTGAAAGTTAACTTTGTCAATGTATTTATTTATTTTAGTGAATAAATTACATACTACTAGTGTTAAAATAATATACAATTTTCACTGGATTGCATGAACTCATGCATGATGTATATTTTCAGATACTTTCTATACATAAGTCATAATTTTGTATTTATCTTGTTCAAAAATTTAATATAGCTTTTTATTTTTGTACGTAGTTGAAGAAAAGAGAAAGTTAAAAAGAATGGTGAACTCTAAAAAAACATTTTTCTCTTCCTAGTTCAATTTTTTTTTCCAGAAAAGTAGTTTTACAAATGAAATTGGATTATTGATTTTATAAATTTTTCTTTGACTTTGTTATTGATTCATCAGAAAATCAATGCTTTTCAAATTAATTTAAATAATTCAGGACAGTCTTTTTCAAATGTGCTATGAGAGAGGTACGGGTTTACAGCAAATATATTTATGTCTGATAGAAAATGGAGCTAGACAACATTTGTTTTGAAAATTCAATTTATTTTGTCTCTCGTTACTATTATCTTTTGATGAAAATTTATTTACTTGTGACCTATCCAATTTCTGTTTGTTGTTGACTAGTAAGAAATTATCTGGTCAACTTTCTAGCAGTCATCAAAGGTTTTTTGTTAGTATTGTACTGTTGGAATACCTTTATAATAGGCTACAGCACTACATAAGTGGCTTAGTGGCTTACTTACTTGTTATGTCAGTCTCGAAAATCTTATTTGTCCAAAACTGTTTTAAACTAGTTCCAAAACTAGTGGAACAAGGTCTTATTTAAAAAAACCTGCAAATTAATTGTTTGTTTGACAAATGTATACATAAACGTATTCCAACCAGTATAAACTAGTCATACTTCATGTCATACTTTCAATTGTGCAGTTTGACTGTATTAGTATGATTTGGTGTTTCTGCTTGTGACGTTGAATACTATATTATTTACTTTGATATAATTAATAGAATATGCAAGCAGTTGTTAAACATGTTTGTCAGCAATCGTTTGATATAATACCAATATATCGAAATTTCTTAAAAGAATTATACCACATTGAATCCAGACATGTATCTAATACCAAAGTAAGTTTTCTTTAATGTGAAGTGTTGTAAATCAGGCCTGAAAAATACAATTTTATACCGATAATACCGATTTGCAATTTTACCCAATTTTGACACTTGCTTGCTTGCTTTTTAAGAGTATGCTAAAATGACTATCAGCTTTTTTAAATGAAATATAAAGCTCTTAAATTTAAATTAGGTCCTAACACCTTGGAATTCCTTTAACAACTTCTTTAAAAGACTTTCCTAGATTCTTATCTGAATTAAATTTTATATCTTAATTTTTTTATGATTTCTATATTTTAGCATTTTCTTTGGAAAGCAAGTCCTGTTTACACTTATGTGAAAGCGCTCATTTTAAAGAACGGAAAGCAAGAAGATATAACATTCTTAAATTATTATGTAACAATGGCTGCTTCAAGAAGAAAGTCTGAGGTATTGACAAATACACAATGTTTTAATTCATTGTTGAAAAGTAAGACTTCAACAACGCTATGGGGCAAATAATTTTTGTATCAGGGAAGAAGAATTATGAAGTTGTAGAACAATTATAAAATATTTAATTCTAATATACAATCTTTATTTAGTTTTTCTATGGACAAAACTTTTCTTCTTTTTTTTGTTTGAAATGCGGGTTGTTTGTATATAGCTATAGGCTATTTTGGTATGCATGCCTCAAAATAACTTAAAATTCAGCTAGAATTAACGTCCAGTAAATTTATTTGCTTTATTTCAATCTTGTTCTAAATTCTTTCATTCAAAATTTCAGATTAATATTATAAAACATAATTTGAAAGTGTTAAACCACTATTTTAGGCTTCTTTTAATCTTATTCTAATAGACTGTAGCAGAAGCAAGTATTCCTGTGATAACTAACAACATATTGAATATTCAATTAAAGTCAATGCCCAGTTGGTCTTGTTCCACTAGGTTAGATATCCTGAAAATTTTTAATGGTTATTAAATATTAATAAATTCTTGTTTAGGAACTAGAACGAATATATAAAGGTGTTGGCGAAAGATCAGTTGAAGAAACCGCTAAAATTGTGGGATTAAAATTACCTAAACTTTACGATGATAGTGACAAGTAATCACTCCCTCAATAACAGATCCCTTTTTACTATTGCCATCCTTTTTGTACCGAATATTGTAGATCATATTGTTAAAGAATGTTGATATGAAATACTTTAATTCTCTCTCACTAACAGAAGCAAATGTTTGTTTGTTTGCTAAGAGGTCCCTATATATTAAGTTATATACATATATAACGATGCTTCCTCAGAAAGCATTTAATAGGTTTTCTAATTTTTTATTATAGAGTTGTAAGTAAATAAATAAAAAAAAAATAAGGTATATGAGTGTCAAGTTTAAGCTGATAGCTGAATTAAAATTTCTTTGTTAAATTTACTTTTAGAATTTAAGACACAACTATAAGCAATTATTTTATTTAAAAAGGTTTATTATCTTCAAAATCATGTTTTCTTGTAAATAAGGGCCAATAAGACTAAATTTACTTAAATTGTACAAATTTGGCAAATATCTCATTTCAATCCTATTTATCTATAAAAATATTTGTCTATATCTTTCCTTATTTGGGACTATGCTAAATATAGTATTAGCTTCAAATGAATGAATGTAAAACTAATTGATTATTATTAGATTGTTTTTTTACCAGGGTATTTTAGCGCTTAGCCTTAGCCGCTTTGTCTTGTCTCAAAGAATAAATCGTTAAAAAAAACTAAAATTGAATTACGGGGCTTGGTTTTATAATTAGTTACACTTAATGCTAGCAGTTATCTCATCTTATATTTTAATAAGAGTAATAAATGAGCCCATATAGGGAAGAACAAAAAATATGATAATTAACAAGTATTACTCATCAGAAATCAGGCGACATACTACTGCCAGATGGTTAGTACTTCATGATATATATAGATCATATATTTCTATTATAGTGAAATTATAACAATTATTCATTAAGATGATTTTCTAGTAAACAATCACTGTAGTAACAATGTCAGATGTGGACGAACAACCAAGAAGGTTGGCTGACGTATTCGAAGAAGTATGGGAGAAATATCAAGTTTTAGACGATTGTGAACTTCCAACAGTGTCAGAAAAATACCAGGTATGCTGTAGTTTTCTACTATTTGTTTGTCTACGCTACGAAGGGTATTAGTAGTGCAAGTTGAATTTTTGTTCACAATCTGGAAAATTTGATCTGTCCATCTTTGTTTCTCTTTGGACTTCCATTTAATTAAGTTTTCTCCTCTGTAAATTTTCCCTTAGAAATTTGTCATTTTCCCACAGATCTCACTATTTTTTTCTAGGATTTAGTTCTTCAGTTCTGCATCACCTGCACCTAGAGTAAAGTTTTAAATGCTCTAAAATATTTTTGAAAATTCTTCAGACTGGTAGTAAATCGTTTTCTATATCAACCGTTCAAATTAGTTTATAAATGTAAGATTTGCATTAAAAATCATTTTTTTAGAAAATGTTATTGAAAAATCCTTATTGGACTCCCGGCTTCAGCCGTCTTATAAATTTTATCCTGTCCGTCCGAGGAATTAGACAATGATTTTAAATGCACTAAATGCACTAAAATTCTTATTTTTGCGCAGCTTAGATCAAAAGGTCAATTTTGGCCCCAAAATTTTTGTTAAAAGCTCGCTATAAATCGTTCACCCGTTCAATTTTGTTCATCCTGGTTTGAAACTGTTTTAGTATATCCCGGCAGTCTAGTAGTCAATCTCTCTTGTTATTATTTGTTTTAGTGTGATGTTAAAGATTGTATCAAATTGTTGATACAATGTACAAATATGGTGAATCTATTAGTTTTATTTAGCAACAATGAATTGCTTGAAGAAGTAGCTACGATTAATATAAGGTGCGATGCTAAGGTGTTATTATTTCTAATATTAATGCCATTATTTCACATCGTCACCTTAACATTTGCATCGGGTGATATTTGTGTTTGTTCTGGTAAATAATATGTATAGTGTAGCGCATACCCTTGGAACACACCTGTTTAATGGAGAATACATCCTTCTAATGGAGTTCCGATAGATATGATCCTAAAAATGGCACCGTCTCACCGTATCCACTATTCGTTTGCTATTTATTTTTAGATATTTACTGTTACCTGTGTTTCTAGGTGATTTATATCAGAAGTTGACAACAGATGACCGATGCAAATGTTTAAAAATATCTTTGGTATGCTTTACTAGAATCAAAAACAAATAAAAAATTATATGCCAGGAGCATGCTCTCTGGGTAGTCCACTAGTTTTAGATTGTCCACTTGGGTCAGACGGTTCACTTGGTCCAGATAGTCCACTTAGTTAGTCTTGATAATATGAACTACATTGTTTTGGTTTTTATATATTATTGTTTAAGATTTCCTCTTATCGGTAAGCAGTTCACATAGGAAAAAATATTCTTATGTGACTTTTTCATATTTAACTTTATTAATCACTTTCCAAATTATCACTCTTTTCTTTAGATTTATTATAAAGATTTTCTAAAACGATGTAACAGTTACAAAGTTATTACAAATGTGAGTGTATATACGCTTTTTTTACGTGTTAATCTTTTTAACCATAAAATGGTGTAAGAAATTAATCATGAATTTAGCTTGAAGATCCTGATTTTCTTCCTGCTTTTTAGGATTTTTTAAAGGAATTCGACTCTACAGACGAAAAGCCAATGAAATATATACCAGTAAATAGAGATGATAAAATTAAACGATTTCGAGAAAATAAAGAAATTAAAGAAAGAATAAATGTAAGTGCCAAAATAATTTCCATTGATTGGATTCGGAAATATTCAGAAAATTCGAGATTTAAATTTTAAAAGATCAATTAAAAGAACATGGTATTAATTCGTCTAATTAGAAAAAACATTGTTTTGGGAATAAGTGTTGTTATTTTAAGTGACATTTCTCCTTGTATTTCATGGAATACTTAATAACGTACCGTAACAGCAAGACTTGTGTTATCAATACTTTATTATCATTACTGAAACATAATAAAATTTCGAGGTATTAATTTAAATGTACGTTTAGATACTTCGAAAGCGTTTAAAAGGTTCACCAGAGATAGTCGACGAAGACAAAATGGTGAGATTTGTTGTTTTTGATCTTTTAAACATTAGACACTGTATTTACAACGGACCATTATAATTATATTATATTATAAATATAATTCTTTAGTTAAAACATTCGTCCAATGAACTGTATTAATAGTATTCCTATTGGTTGGTGTCATGTATGGAGCATCCCCTCGGTGAATTGCCCCTGTCAAGTTAAGTTCCCCTGGAAAAGATCTCACCCTGAAAATTTATTGATTTATTTTTAATAAACTTTTTAGCGTACAAATTCTTTTCGTGAGTATCCGTATAAGTGGTGTTTTAAATAAAAAGACCTACTCCTTTGATATTGAAGTTAACATGTGCTATCTGAAAGTGGTACACCTGTTTTATTTATTGAATGGATCAACACAATGACTACTTTGGCCAGGTTTTCCAGCGCTTATGCAAGCAACATAGTTGCAGAAAGAACAATAGACAAACAGATCGTAATATATAATAAAATGCATTGCTCGCTAATAATAAGGAAAAAAAGAAAGTATAGGGGGGCAAAGTCAATGGACAATTTTCCGAGGAGTAATTATCCGGAGAGCAATTCACCTTGGATACATTTGACAAGACGCCATTCATTAATAGGATTATCCTAGAACTTTAATGTTTAGTCATTATTGTTATGATGGAGTTACCTAAGGCTTGGTTTCTATTTTTGTTGACGTTTTTTTACGTTTTCTTTCATTCATTTAAACCGTCATTCACTTTGAATTCTTTTACGCTCGATAAAGCTTTTTAAAAATATTAGATGGTGGGTTTCTTTTCTTTGTGTCTCACTACAAAATTATCGATCTCCAAACTTGTATTTAGTTCATATATTAGTTCGTATGTATCCTTGTTCTTTTAGCGCGAATACTATGTTGATTGGTTGAGACTAAATATAAACAATACCATAGATAATCTGAAAATGATATATGGTAAGAATATGAGAATTCCTATCGGTCTGTCATTGGTAACCATAGCTGGCCATAAAACCGTGAAATTAATCTTAAAAGCATGAGTTAATAGTGAGTCGTGAATAGATGAATTATATCCTTGTTTTGTTTTTTTAGATGAATTTGATATGCTTGAACATATGAAAACAATGAAATTATCAACAACATCTCCTGTTCAACCAAAAACAACTTTACCTGTAAGTTACTTTACTGCAATTGTTTCAGTGAATTTGCTTCCTTTTTGTCTGTAATTAAACTTCTATACAGGTCGTTATGTTTATACATGTATTGTCACTTTCATCTATTGCTTATGTATTTTCAATGAAATTGTAGTGTCCTGCAACCCCAGCTAAATCAAATATAAGAGATTTGCAAAATAAACATTTTTAGCTACTTAGTTTTGAAAACATAAACGACAACATAAATAACGATTATCAGTTTTTGTACAGATGAAAACCTTAATATCAAAGCTAAAGCAAAGCAAAATGGGGCAAAACAATCTTGTTTAGTAATAACATCCTACCCTTTATCTGGAAAGTAGTTGTATATATGTTGAAGTTTTTCAATTCTTAAATTCTCATTATTTTAGCCTCTCAAACCGATATTAATTACAAGAGAAACGTTGAAGGTAACCAATAGTAGAGAGCTCACTTTGATTTTACATCTCTTCGTTTAAACTCAGGAAAACTACTGTGAAGTATAAATAAATGATTCGTTGAAGTGGCTTGATGGCTGTGATTCGAACCCTCAGACACTCGGAGGTTTAGATACTATAAAATATATAAGCACCCTAGTTTGCCCTATAAATTCTTAGTCGTATGTATGTTCGTACGTATTGCTGTTTACTCTGTAACCTTTCATTAGTTATGTGATTTTCTTGATGAAGTTTGTGAATATTTTCCCCCATTTGCTGAGTCTATATAATAAATTCAAATGTTGACTGATGCTTTCATTGCTAGGACCTTTTTTGCCATATCAAATGGTGCGTGGTTTGACTTTGTCTAGTAGTTCAATGTCTTGATTTAGTATTAATGTGAATTGTCATGTATGAATTCGTTTAGAACCACGTGTTCGGACCCGGGTATCGTAGCTTACCGACTATGACTGATGACGAGTATTTTGAACTCGAAATGAAGCAAGGCAAAATCGTTCAAGAATATAATTCGTAAGTATTTTTGCTTGGCGAACGTTTATTTGAATAATCAGTGTATAATGGACTGTAATTAAAATAACTATGTAGTCAAAACAAAACTGAGCTTAAAGTTGTTTTCCTCAAAAAAGCACTTTTTTAGATTTTGATTTTTCGTGTTTCAGTAACACTGCATCCAAACAAAATGAAGAATCGTTAGATGAAGAAGAAAGTGAAGAAAAGTTACAAAAGGCCAGGGCTTGGGATGAATGGAAAGACAGTATGTTGTTTTTGTTAAGATTTATTTTATATTGGAACCGAGTTCGAATTTACACTGTTAACTTACAAATAGTTTACACAACCTATTTGTTTCTTACTATTTATGCTCACTGACGTGGCTTGCTATTTATGACAACTGTTTTATTTTAGCTCATAGACGTGGTGAAGGAAACAAAGAGAGAAATGGTTGAGCACTCCGCATCACGACATCTTCTCTTGTCAAGATCGATCATTTTATTATTAACTCAACACATCGAGTATTGTAGCAACAGTTCAATGAAATAAAGTGCTGTACTAACATTTTTAAATAAATGTATATATTGTCCATCTCAATTTAGTGTTTGACCTGTAATGTTTAAGGAACATTTTTTGACGTGCACTTTTCTCTGAATCTTAAAGTGAAGACCTTTGTATTATTGTTTAGAATGTAGGGATGTTATTTTTGATAGTATTTTTTGTGCTAAATTTAAGAAAGCAAAAGCTTCAAACTGATGTAAATAATACTTCAAGTTCTTTAAGGAAATCAAATTCAAATAGTCCGCAAGAAAATGCACAAATGTTTTATGATATCGTTATTCAAGACACTCTCTCAATGATAATGATATAAATCTAAAAGTAACAAATTATTAGCTCAGTGATTACTTGTTTGTTTAAAAAAATGCTTTACTTGAAGTTATCTTGGTCTTAAGTATACGTATGCCAGTCTATAATACACGCTTTTTCTAATATAAGACAAAAAATATTGCGAAATCGAACATGATAAAAAGTAGATTAATGAAATGACAGTTCATTTAATGAAAAAATGAATTTTACAAGTTATGTTTTTAAGAATATTTGATCTTTGGTCAAACCGCCAAAAGATTTATTCTTCTCGTTTAGCATGAAGGATTACGATTGTACTAATTTATCAGTACTTGCTTTGCTACGTTCCTCATTGTTTATGAACAGAAACGTTTTTTTTTGTTTTGATATTCTATCATAAATATATTCAAATAACTGAAGCACGCTGAAACTGGCATGCTATAACGTGCAAATTTAACATCACGACATCTTATTCTTCTATTAAGGAAATAAACTACGCATGCAACAGACAATATTGGTATCACACCACACGTGTAATAACGCGAATAAAACCAGTAGCATGAAATCCAGGCTGATCTCTCCACGAATCTTATCTCTGTACACATCTGAAAAAAAGAAATCTTACAATTAAAACTCCGTAATAGAAACTCCTTTTGTATTATTATTATTACTTTATTTTACTTCGGTAAAAAATTAAAATCGTGATACAGAAATAAAAATAGTTAAAAACTTA
>JAUELD010037491.1:0-13795 GCA_031471615.1 Aglantha digitale
AATATTCATTAAAGCATCGCTCTTTGAGTGCTGAGCTCTAAACCAAACCTGATTCTTGCATATCAGATTCTTTTTTTCAGAAAACCGTAAAATCTGGTATAAAAACACAGGCTACAAACTAAAAAGGAAAAACCACCAAGCCAGCCACAAAACTAAAATGTCACAACAGAAAGAGATCTGAACACACACAACCCCTATTAATATATAAGATATTATTTTAACAAGGAAAAGTGGTTTTTGGTCAATTTCTTTTACATTAATGTAAAAGAACATCAATGAAACTTGAATAAGAAAGTTAATGCAAAGAAAAACAAATAAACACTTATTTGATATTTTTAAACATTAGGAAAATCAGTTTCAACTAATTCGATAGCTTAGATATTTATCATGTTTATACTGTATTAGAAAACCAACTTAGTACGGTTTCAAATATAAATGGCTATGGTTGAAATATTTGAATATTTCCGTAAATTCTTTTATTTTTTCACTCTTGGGTTTTTAATTTTATAGTAACAGCATACTGATAATATGTTTGGCATTGAGTGAGGGAAATTAACAAACAGATAGAAGTTTATCAATAATGTAGAAAGCTCTCCACTGCAGATACTTTTCCAAATAATTTAAAAAACCATAGATTTCAATAAGCTCCATGTCAATATAAAACGTTTTTATCTAGATTGAAAAAAAAGCTAAAAGAACATTGGTTTCCTGTCGGTATCCTTTAGTACATTATATCCTTTTCTTCGTCTGTTTCATACGGACAAAGAATTCCACAATTCCAAATCATCTCCTTCTTTCATCAGTTTATCTCGTTGTTTAAAAAACTAAATAGACCAAAAATGATTATTAAAAGTTTACGCTTATAAAATAATGGAATTTCCTTACTATTAAAACATCGAATACTCCAACTAAAGATAATTACGGGAGGAAAACGGCAAACACGTACTAAAAGCATCATATCATAAATTATGGATAACACATTACAACTTAAAATCATTTACTCTCCCAGTGGACATAGAAACGTTATAATAACGTTAAAATAAAGTTTCGCTCTGACGTTAGAATAACGTTCTCAAAAGACGTTATAATAACGTTCGTGAAAGGACGTCGGAATAACGTTAGCAAAAGACGTTAGAATAACGTTATATTTAAGTCATTCTTGCACATTCCAATGGCGTTGGTTTGGAACGTCATAATAACATTCCTATACTGACAGAAATGGAATTTAGGATAATTTGCAATGAGAATCAAGTCAAGGAACTTCAAAAAACTCCATTAATTCATTAGTGTAAATATGTATTTTAAGTAATTTTATACAATAAAGTTTATAATATCAATTTATATATAGAATTTTATTAAAATTATAAAATAGATTAAAATATTTAAAATCACATATCACATACAATCAACATATCTCTTCTGTTTCGTCTATATCTACTCCAATAGGAACTCCAATTAAAAGTGAGAGGATTTTTAAATGAAAAGTAAAGAGGAGTAAGAGATAACGGCAACATTTCATGAAATTTACAATATTTTATGTTTAAATTTTAAAAATCTTATTTATATTCTTATAGAAAACAAATTGTCAGTACATTAAATTTTCGACCTAGTTTTTAAATTTGCCTGATACTATAATTTACCTTATTTTTTTAGAAAAATTAGATCTTGAGTGACGTAAAATGATAGATAATTTTGAAAGGAAAGTTATCACTCACAGTCATGTGTAAACTAAAATTAAATTCTATACTGCAATTTTTTACTTAATTTTGAATGTAGGTTGTTGTAGGGTCATTCCATGTCAGATCAACAAAATTTATAGAAGGTTCCACATTGACCATCTTGAAAACTGCTACAATTTTGCACAGAGACCAAGGCTGGTATAAATAGCTTACATTCCAAAAATCAAGTTAATATCTTCAGTTGTTTTCGAAATATTGCCGCTTTAAGTTAGAAAGATTTTGCACTTTTATGCAAACAGAAGTGTAAAACTGAACAAACTGCCTTTTATAAAGTATTAAACTATTTAAGATAACTTTCTACTTTCTTTTTAGCATAGATAGCATATAAAGAAATAAAAACTGTTTTCAAATTTTTCTAAAAAAATCCATAATGGATTCAAATTGGAAAAAAAACAACGTTTACTGAATGAAATAGCCATTTTGGGCTGATTTTTTTGGGTCAGTTGATGATAAAAATATACTTTACTCAATTGAATGACAATCTTTAGATGACTGACCATCATATTATGGCTTTTTAGGTAATTTAGTGCATCATTTTTAGTCTTATTGCCCATGAAACATCGTACCAAGAGGTTAATATCCAGATTTTGGTCAATTTTTGAGACCAGAAAAATCAACGTGGGAAAAAAAATCAAAACTTTTAATTGCTCTTAACAAGGCTTTATCATAGAAACATTGCAGAAAAAGTTGGGGCAAAATCATCTTTGTGCCCAAATTAATTTATTTTTATTTGATTAAGAAATATTAAATCTTTTTCAAATTAAAAATGGATGAAATTTTCAATTTTAATAAATCCATTAAAGCAAACTATGACATTATTTGATACTAGAACAAATCAAACGCTTAATTTTGTTTTTTATTTAAGCCTGCCCCGAGTTTTTATATTTGGTTAGATTAAATCACTATTGTTCACTTTACTGATTTACATATCAATAAGCACATTCCTGCCTAGTGAAATGAAGGGCATAAAAAATGCTTCCGAGAATAAAAAAAAATCTCTATACTCAGTGTTTAGAACTACGTTGAAATCTCAGAAATCTCACCCGTTACGAAAATATCAGTAAAAAGCAGCAAAGACTTTTAATATTATTTTTAAAAGATATAAAATATCGTGAAATTGTTTTTAAAAAAAGATTCAAAAGAACGTTATTCTAACGTTATTTTAACGTTTAACTTCTTGGGTCCAATAAAAAACGTCAGTTTTTGGTTACTAACATAAGGACCTAATTATAACGTTAGATGTCGACTGGGCTATGTCTTCTGGTTGATCTACGATTTTGCTTTTCTTTAGCAAATAGTAGTTCCGGTGTTAAAACCATCATCCTCGTCTTCCTCCTTTGACTTTCAAAGTATCGTCTTTTAGCTTCTAAAATATAGGGAAATACGTTAATTAGTTTTTAGTTAAAAGTAAGAAGAAGATGTAAGACAAGTTGAATTCTGAAATGACGATTGGAAAAATAAAATATATAAACATGTTTCAAGTGTGAAATTATCAAATGAACTTGTATTTTTCTTTATTAATAAAACAACAGCAATTGTTAGTTTCAAAAGGAAGAGCAACATCATCTCTTTTATGTCACAATGTGCATATTTTCAAAGAAAAGAAATTTAATCATATATGAAAATATTTTTTTAAAGTTATCAAAAGATTAAAACAATAAATTGTTAATAGATAACACTGCATTGTAAATAAATATTCAAAAAGTATTCTATTGTAAATAAACATGTCCAGACATACAAATAAAGATGCATCGTAGAAATAAACACATGGCATTTTTATAGTACTACTATAACTATGCATGATATAAGTATTTATAATTTGATTTGATCCATGACATGATGAATCTTCTTGCTACTTTATGTATTATAAAATTATTGGTCTTTATAAAAATAATTTTAATTTAGTTTTAATTAATAGATATCTCATTTGAGCGGCATCTTAGGTTGAAAACTTGTTGCATTTTATCGTTCTATTGTTGATACTTTAGTTTTTATTCAATATTTTAATTTTGTTTTGAATTCAAAAGAAAAGGGAAATTTTGTTTAGTTATTGTTATTCAAAACTATTATTTTATTTAACCAGCTTTTGCCGACAGCCGGCCATTATTTCCATCCCTGCAGTCTACAAATGTTTTGATAAAGAATAAAGAAGATAACTTTTATTGATCTTTGAGAAAAAGAGGGATAAGGGATTAACTTTTTGAATTTGCGTATGTAACCAACTGAATAAGTGTCTGTTATAACTGTCTGATTGCAACCTGGTACATTATGTAACTGGCAATTCTACCGAAATCTATCATTTTCACTTGAAAGACTACTGATATAAGTATATTATTTCCATGTAAAATTCCTTTGCTATGCTAAAAGGTCACTGCTTTAACAATTCCACTATTTACCCATATAATAGTTTAAAGATTCACCTTAAACAATATCACCGGATTTAACCTGGAAATGCCATATAAAAATAGAAAATTAGGATGACCTGATACTTGCTGCATAACACAAGCTTTCATTCTTACATCGTTTAGTGTTCCAGATATTATTTTGCAAGCTACTATAAGATTCAAATGATTATCTTTTCCAAAAACACCACCCAATAATAAGACTTCCACCAAATGGAGGTGTACTGAATTCATGAAAGAATGGTATATGTTGGTAAAATCTTTTAACAAAGCATCTCTCGAATGACTATTAGTATCCCAATTACTTCGCTTTGGCCTACTTATCATACCAACAGAGGTACATGGATGTTTGATGCCTAATTCGTTTTTAATTTTAAAGAATTAAGTTTTGTTTTTAAATAAAAAAATTCTTTATTTCATGCTTCAAGTTTGCTGTTTATAGTCCTCGTATGTTCTTTTAAACATTCATTATTCTTATAATTTTTCGTTTTTCTCTTTTCATTAAGCATCTTATTCTTTCTTTGTTTCGACCATTTTGATCTCTTATGTTTTCTAAAAATATAAGGTTTAAATGCAATGAAAATCTAGCTCAACTCTTTAATTTTAACATGCGGACTAGCTTAGACACAAAACCATCAAGATAATCTCAATTGAAATCAATAACAAACTTTTCAGATTTATAGTATTTTCAATATATTGTAAATTACTATCAAACTTGAGCACTTTTAAAGAATGTCATTACCACATATAGTAGTTACACATTGGACTAACTTAGACACATTTGCATCCAGTTCGACTCATCTTAAACAAAATACTTTGTAAGATGAAACTTAAACGTATAACTTAAACAATATCTTCAATATTTTTCAAAATTTTCAATTTTTTTAAAGGTGACTAAATAATGATGAAGAAATACTTGTGTTTAATTTTTTTATTTTATAAATTTTCAATTTATAAACTCAAAAGTGATATCCCAAAATCTAAAATATAATTAATTGTTATACCTCGAGACTTTAGGTGTTCTAGGTAGTGTTGGATCGTTAGTACTCAAAACTGGAGTGGATGGAGATGAGCTAAAAAATACGCATAGAGTGCTTCAGTTATATTGTATATAAATAATAATTCGTTTTTCCAATTTTCTGGTACCACCATTATAAAACAATACACTACAAAAATATTTTTTTATATATTAAGTAAGTATTAAGTATTAAGCAGGTGGTTATTTTCAATATGTTTTTTTATTATGTAAGGTAATTAAAAAGATTGAAACATTACCTTAAAGTCAGAATGATATGGAAATAGATGAAATTTCGAATTCCGCTGATAATTCATTTCTAAATATGTTTACAAATTAAGAAATAAAATCTTTATTTTATATATTTAATATACTATGATAAATATTTAAATTGGTTTCTTCTATATATCTATACATTTTCTTAGGTATCAACGAAATATTTGATAGTGAACAGATAGATGATTATGATGATTCACAAGAGAATGTATCTTCGGTCAAATAAAGCTAGCTACGTAATATACTGCGTACTTTGTATAAATTAAAAAGGCAGCATTATATTTGAAAGTTTCAACCATTTATTTAGAGCTCAATTATGGTATAAGAAGTTTTAAATTTGTTTATTCTCATAGGATGGAGAAACAGTAATAAAGGAAAGCAAATACTGTTCATTAAACGATGACTTTTTAGTTCACAATGCAATAGAAGAAAATATCATCCATATTGTCAAATAACTTATTTTGTTCTTAGAGCGATGTTTTTGCTTCAAATACGTTGTTTTTTGTCAGATTCGTGATTGGAATACCTTAATAATCTTTACTCTAAACATTGGTATAAAAAGTGAAAGTATTGATGCATTTCTTCTTGAGTACCCAACTACTCTTTATAAAGCTCGAAAAATCTTGGCATCAATAGAAATGACTTTGAAAAATTTGTAATATGTCCAATTTGTGAGACTTCATAAACATATAGCGAAGCAATTTGCTCAATAACAGGTAATTTTATTAATCTAATTTTTAAGTGTAGTTTTATCTTGATTTAAAAAGTTTGAACTTTTTTAATTTAGAAAAAATCAAATTGAAAGAATGCAGTTTTGTACAGTTTACTAATCCTACCCAAGAACGATTCCGGAGGCCTTGCAGTACTCTCCTAATGAAAATTGTGGTGAGTGTCGATGGAAATAAAACATATTTTACTGATATAGAAGTATTAAGTCGTCTTTGGAAGAGTTGTTGAAACGAAATATCTTTGAGGAAAACCAATGGGACCCAATAAATCAACTTATTCAATGGCTATTATTTGTGATGGGTTAATGATTCGAGATTTTAAAGACAATGAAAATCAGCTCTTTTTCGACGACAGACGAAATATTGGTGTGTTATTAAATGTTGATTGGTTTAATCCATTTAAAAACAGCGAGTATTCTTTAAGGGCAATATATCTGCCACGTGAGGAACGATTTAAATGGGAAAACGTTATTTTTCTTGGATAGACAAAAGAATTTGAATCAAAACATGGTGTCCGCATGTAAATGTATGCACAATCTTATGTTGGGTGTGGAAAAACACACATTTAAAACGTGGATTGAAGTTGAAAAGCTAAAAGATAGACAATTACAAACTAATGATAATTGACAAAGCAAGATTAAAGTCCCATCTGATATTGATAATAATTTTAATTTGTAGAATAACAATTTAGAATAAGCAACTCAGGTTTAAACAACATTTTCAAAGCTACTAACCAAAAAAAAGCTCTCAAAATACATTCACTCATAATATAAAAATTGTTTCAATATTACTTAGATACTGGCATTATTACTTTTTTTACTTAACATATCAGTTATTGCATTTATCCAAAAAAAACTTTCTTGATAATATTAACATTTTAGGTAGAATTGCAAATTCAATATCCAAAGTTTATAAAACCATGACTGCAGATGAATGGAAAAACTGGACTTTTGGACTGTGTACCAAACATGCATTTAATGCTGCATTTAGTGGAGTGTATTAAAGACTATGGTTCTCTCTATGGGTTTTGAAAAGATAAAATGGAATTGTGGAAGGTTATTATACTAACAATAACAGCATAGAGATTCAAGTTATGAGAAAGTTTGTAATTGGTAGTAGCTTACTAGAAAAATTCTGAAAGTAGTAATTCTGAGGTAGTAAAAGCTTCAAAAAATAAAAACATATACTTTCAGATATTAATGCCAAATCTGGCTCTCGAAAGGAAATATCAGCCGTAACAGTTTTAAGTAGAATGCTCTTCATAAGTGTATAAAAACATACCAGAACGTTTAAACTATTTTTTAAATCTATAAACAGTAGTGATAGCTTTGTCATCTGAAAGATTATTAGGAAGATTATTCCTACTTTATGTGCCTAAATACCTTAATGAGTTTTTACCAAATCGAATCGAGTTGAAGCGTGGAAGATTGATGGAAGTTTTGAATCTAGTAACCCTAGTTTAAATATCATTGCTAAAATCGAAAAAATCTTTTAATATATGAGGAATTAAATTAAGGTTCAGTTTCACAAAAAGCTTTAAGAGCTCAGCCTACAAAACGTCTACAACTTTTAAAATGTCAAGAATAATAAATAAAGGATTAGTATGATCAGTATAGTCAGAGAACGTAATAAAGCGCATGCATTTCTTTTGTTGTTTAGTTAGCTTATCAATTTTTTTAAGAGTAGGAAATTGCCAGACTGATGAACCATTTGTTAGGTGGGAATAAAAAACAGAATGATAAACTGATAAGGAGGATGAACTAGATGTGTAGTGTCTTATACCATTCGTTTGAGAGAGTTTTTTACAAACTGTCTCGACAGTTCCAATTTAAATTTACATCAACAACGACCCCTAAGTATTTAACTGTATTCCTAGGAAAAAGCTTGAAGTTGTTAAGTTTGATAGATCTAGGTTCATTTAATTGCTTACCAGTGGCCCGAAAAATAACCATTTCGGTCTTTGATTCATTAAGAGAAAGTTTATTACATTTAAGCCATTCAACAAGAAGTTGTAGTTTACAACAGATGTTTAGTTAAAAAACCTTTACTTGCAAATAACAAGTAAGTATCATCTGCAAAATGATTAGCAACCATTTTGAAAATCAAATATAGATCGTTTAGATATAGTAGAAACAACAGAGGACCAAGAGAAGAACTATGAGGAACACCACATTTTAATGTTTTTAAACTTAAACAATAGCCTGATGTATGAACATGTTGATGCCGTTCACAAAAATGTATAAAAAAGGTCACCAGACAAAATTGTATTCTGATATTTTTAGCAACTTTTAATTTAACTTTAGATTTAAAAATTTAGATTTAAAATAAATCCGACCAGCACAGTTAAAAAGAACTGACGAAATTTGGGGTAGTTAAGGCAATGGATAGAGTACTGAAGAAATATGATATCAAGTAGGATTAGTTTTCAAGTAGTGTATCTGAAAATACTGAACATTATTAAGTTAAATCAAATTATTCAGGTGTTTTTGTAAAGGAGTCATATCGAGAATATAAGTCTTTCAATAATCGCCCTTTCTTCCTCCTTGTGTTTTATTCTTGTCACTTTTAATGGCAGCAGACTGAGTGACGTGCTACTTCAATTTGTTATCTTGATAATCTTGGGATTTTGGGTTTTCATTCAACACTGCCCTATCATTTTATGCCATCCAAAATATCCTTTAAATGGATCCTGGTTCAGCTTTCCAGCAACACATACTTTGTTATTACGTTAAGTGGAACAGGTTCAAGGAAATATTTCACAAGCTAAAAAATAATATAAAGATATATTATAAACTTATGTTTTGTGCGCCCATGGCTTACTATAAACACGGAAGAATATGTCACATTTAAGAGGCTAAAATTAAAATTATTTCAAGTGACATAATTTGTAAAAATTCCAGCTAAAAATTGTATATTACAATTCATTATGAAGAAAAGCATTTGTGTAAGATAGTATCAGAGAATTTTTAAAATATTAACAATAAAAAATATCAGAAAGTAATTTCGTCGTTAATTATCATATATTTTCTGGAATATTGTCAGATAATTTATAAAGGTACGTTGTCTTTCGTAGTTTTATTTTCATGTTATGGTTAGAATTTTTCAACTATCCTTCATTTTTAAATTAGCAATTTTTGATTTTATAAATTTCAAGTGTTTAAAGTTGCATGGAAATAATAAACTATGTTGTACAAATTATGTGTCTAAAACGCATACTTTTTCTTTTTTTAGTTGAATATGGTTAACAAGTGTTGGTTAACAAACCATCTTCTTTACCTACACCATATACTGAAAGGAAATCACCTGGCAAACGAGTTTATCGAGAGGATCAGTTTGATAACTTTAAAAGCATATATATTGTTTAATCATTAGACTTGTTTATGATTATAATGATTTTCATAAAATATGGGAAACAATTAAAGTTGATAAAGATTTTCATGTAACGTTTAAATACAATGGTATATCTTTCCCATTACCAGATTGGTTCAACCGAAATAGAAACTCAAAATTGACCAAGGTGACTAATTAAATGAATTTCGCCTCGTATATCAGGATATCAGTGGATGACAGTTATCAAATCTTGACTCAAAGATCTCTATATCGTCCCGAAGGAAGACCTACTTATTCAGCAAACATGATTCGATATGCTCTTCATCTTCGTTATGCATCTTTACAATCCTACAAATTACTATAAGAAAAACTTCCATTTCCATCAACTGCTCTTTTAAAAAGAATACAAAAGGAGGTGTCGATTCTATGAAAGCTTTGAAATTTCTACTCAAAATGGTGACATCTCAAGCGTTTTAATTTTGATGGTTGATAAAATGGACCTTCAAAAAGGATCACAGTATTCGAATGGAAAGCTTATTGGTGAAGATGAGGAGGGTCGCCTTTACAAAGGCATTAAGGTATTCATGATAAAAGGATTAAGGAAATTATCTTATCTTCTCCATGCTATTCATGAAGTAACATATTCAGGTAAATGGTTAGCTGAGAAAATGGCAGAAACTTTTGTAAATCTTATCAATGATGGATTTTGTGTCAGAGGAATGGTTACTGATAACCACTCTTCAAATGTTAATGCATTTTCAAATTAAGTATAAACATTTAAGTGACAAGATACTCATTATATTGTTCATCCGAAAAAACAATGGTAAGAAAACATACTTATTTTCCGATAGTGTTCATTTGGTAAAAAATTTGAGGAGCAATCTTTTGAATGCCAAAAAAGTTTGTTTTTCCAGATTTTTAATTTAATAATGATTCTTTAACTATCAGTTGTCCAGCTGGTTACATTTCATGGAGGGATTTACGCAATGTTTATGACAAAGATGAATTATTTTCGTCAAATTTAAAGAAATCACTAAAATTAGCGTATCAAGTGCTACATCCTGGCAATAACACAACACTTTCCACTTGTTCTTGCACCAATTCTTGAATTTAACAATTGCATTCAGATCGTTATTCAAACAAGGCATAAATTTTTGGGATGAAGATTTGAAACCAAAAACTGAAAATTCAGTTTCCGTTGGTGAAAAGTTTTTAGAAACTAAAAAAATTGATGAAGCAGAGTTACAATTGGATTCTGAAAGTATTGAAGTTGCAACTGTCATTGCGGGATACATTGCAAAGAAATTAAAGAAACGATCAAAGTGCCCCACTTATATTTAAAAGAAAATCTGATAAACACGAGGATAATATTAAAGATCCTTATTTCTCACACCTGTACCGAGGTGGACTAACAATAACATCGAAAGAACTCGCTGACTATGTTTGTTCTGCTTTTGCAGTATTAGATTTCTTCTAAAAAGATTTACAAAGTTTTCCTGTATCTGCTCACAGATCACAGTAATAACCGGATTTAAGAAAAGACAAAGATGTAAATAGTTTAAACATTTATTTTTGAGTGAAAGATGTAATAAAGACCGTGTTAAAATTGCTATTGATATCCTACCCATACCCTTTCCATCATTATTGAACAATCTGGTCTGTAAAATACACATATGCGGGTGGCAAATCCTTAATTTAAAAACTTAGATGATCAAACCATGTAAACAATCAAACATAAGAAAAATACTTTGATATAACTAAATTTCCTTTTTCAATAGGCCTCTTAACTTTAGCCTCCTAAATGTGACATTTTCGACCGTGTATATAATAAGCCATCGTGCACCTTCATACACTATGTTCCAGTTTTATAAGTTTTATATTTAAATGGCTAATCACCATATTGCTTCACAATTAGGCATTTATTATAATCATTACGCATTACCTCTGAAGACAAAAGGAAGTGTCATTGATTTACCAAAATTTAATAGGGTATTCCATTTTTACTCAAAAAATGGGGGGTAGAATCAGTTCCAGGACTCATTTTTTACACTCATTATCAGGAGTTATAAAAAACTAACTGTTAATTTCCAGAGGTGAAAACCCAAAACGAATAAATATCTTAGCTTAATTTTCCAGCCAAATAGCAAATACCAAAAACCCAATTATCTGGGCCAAATAAATAATACTGAAATATGCTTCTAATGCTGTGTTTGCTAATTAAATGTAATAGCCCACTGTTGATTTTGTTTGTGATTTAGTTTTTCTCCCTTTTTAGATTAACTTATTGTTTTTTAAATTTGTTAATTGTGCTTATTAGCATACCTACAGCTTCTTTAAAATCCATAGAGAAAATAACAAAAACTAACCAGCGCAAAAACATAGAAAAACAACTTTCCACAGACTTTATTTCAACTCGTATAAACTTTTGCATCAGTATGAAATTGTACTTTTAAAATCGTTATTTTTATAAATGTCCGAAGTCTTTACTAGTTTACACACGAGTTGAAAAATCTTTTGTAATGTGAATAATTTATACTTTTATAATATTTATATTTTCTCAAAATTGAATCTTTCTTACTTTGGTAAGAATTCTTCATATTTTGGCATAACTCACTTTGAAAAAACATAATTTTTATTGTTTCTTGCAAATTTAAAGTAATTATTCTCGTACATTATAAAACAGCATTAAAAGTTTTTATTTTAAAATAGAGTCTGATGAGTTGAATAAATGAAATTTGATTTTGATATTGATTTTGACGAAAATATAGAAATTATAGACGAAAAATTATACGACTTGTGTTATTACAAAAATGTGTTATTAATAGAGATGATACATACAAGATGAAGGTAATTTAACTCCAAATATCTTCCCTTGGTTTAAAATATGACAAGGGTTATCTACTCAAAGAGGGTTTAACAAGACACAAAGTATTTTGTAAGAGAGGTGAGTTTGTTGCCACATTATCATTTTTTAGAATATAAATATCCCTTTTTATGTATGTGACACAGTGCTGTAGCATCCAGCTTTGTAACGAAATCTGTTTTAAACTCCTGCATTGACACATCATTCTGGCATTTAACCATCTTATTAATTTTTTTTTCTGTTTGAAGCTGAAATGAAACTCCTTCTTTGTTTTGATCCGGTGGAATGAAGAACTACAGCAGAAAAAGTTAGTGTATAGATGGTTAAGAATCTTGTTGAATTTTTGTTAATTTTTAGTGAAAAGTAAGAAAAACTTTCAACTGCGAAAAAAAAAACACTTCGAAAAAAGGGTAAAAAAAAGCTTAACGGGTAAGTTTTTTAATTTTGCCATTGTTATCTTTTTAATCAAGCTGATCTAGGCTCATTAATACTTAAATTTAGGCATATACAATAATAATTAATTGAATGCTTAACATTTTAGAATTGTTTCTTTTGGAAGGCATTGATTTTACCACATATTTGCGGCAGTCTATCGAGACGGCCATGAATGATCCATTTTGTATGGCGTCAGATAGCGGAAAAATCAAATCTTTCAAATAAAGTATGTCAAAGTATTATGATGGAAAACAATATAGCAATTTGAGATGAAAAAAATATCAATTGTAAGTGAAAAATAGCAGCTTAGAATGTTGTTATTTAAAAGAAAAAACTAAAACTTAATTTATCCAGCAGTTTTGTTTCAAAATGTCTAATTTCAAATAGGAATGGTAACCAAATTTTTTTCAAATTGATATTTTAAAGTTCAATTTGAAATGAACCGAAAAGTCGGTAATTTTCTTTTTCCAATTTTTGATACTAGTTAAGTTTCGAATAAAAAATTTGTCAGCATTATAAGAGTGTTGAAAATCCATATATGGCACAATTGTTCCTTGCATGGCTAAAATTATCAGTTCTTTAAGACGAAAATAAACAAAGTCAACATCATTACTACCACGAGTTACATCTTATCTGCATTTTTTTTAATTTTTCAATAAATTGATTCTAAGAGAATCTCACGTTTTCATTTGAGAATTTAAACTTTCAACCATTTTTGAGAGTTTCTTATAAAAAAACAGCTAAATAAATGTTTTTCTTCCAACTCGTGGAAAAGATTAAATAGAGACTAGATAAGTTCAAATTAGGAGATTAACTTGGTACTATTTTGGGGAAAAAAAGGTTTTTTTGTTAGCGTTTTTTTTTGCTACAGCCAGAATGGCTATGATCATTAAAAAAAAAACAGAAAAAAACTAATGAACGGATACTGAGAAAGAGGATACGGGACTGAAATTATAGAACCATTTCCGGTAAACCGAGAATTCAAAATTATGGCGTTAGATTGCGGA
>JAUELD010037602.1:0-13791 GCA_031471615.1 Aglantha digitale
CGTATGTGACTCGTATGTAGCCGTATGTGACTCGTATGTAGTCGTATGTGAGTCGTCTTGGATCTCGTATGTAATAATACAACTGATCTTCTAGATCTTCTAGGGTATAGATTTTGTAATCATATTCAATCATTCGCCGCTCTGACTTTAAATTGAATGAACTGTTATCCTGGTATTTTATCAGTTCAGTATTTAAGTCAAAAAATGAAAAGTACGATTAGTTACTTGTGATGGTACTTGTACATATCAACTCTTTTAAATATTTGGGTTGTATTGCATTTTTGATTATAATGCATATGATGGTACTTGTACATAACAACTCTTTAAATATTTGGGTTGTATTGCATTTTTGATTATAATGCATATGCAACATTTGATACATGACTATCCTTAAACTTGCTCAAAATTGAGGATAAAGCTTTTAACAAGGCTGTTCTGGAATTTATTAGAAATGTCGATATAAATTTAGAAGATTTAACAGCTTAATCCCTGTTATATAAGTTTATCAAATAAAGTTTATCGATATTTCAGAATATTATATACTCATCTACCGAAAATCTTCGTAAAATGGTTTTGTTGATACAGCTAAATTTTATTGACAACAAAAAAGTAACTCATCACAACATAACTCCATACATTTATATGCTTGCATAGCCATAGAAATTTTCACAAGACCATATTAATTGAGCTATTATCTGGCTGTTGTTTTCATATGTGTAGCCTATAGCTATTCATTTTTATCATTAACATTTTGCTGTTCATAGTCGAGAATATCAACCCGAATACTGTTCAATTTGTTCGAGTGTTTTGCACAAAATATTGTTATGAAAGTCAGGGCAAACGTGTTTAAACATGATTAATGCTGTTCGTAAACAAAAATTTTATAACTAACTACTGTTTTCACCTTTTGAGTTGTTTATAGATTTTTCTTAGGTCATCAACCACACCTGTCGTCAAGAAATGGGTAGTCGTCAAATCTGTCAGCACAGATAAGTAACCGCATCATTTTGATTTATCCTAAATATTTTTTAAAAAAACATACCAGAAAACCAGCCTAAAAACTAAATCTAAAGCAGTTAGTCAATCGAACCAAATTAGTTTAAACCAATGTATTAAAAAACTGTATTAGTTTTCTTTAAAGAAACAGTTGTCGACGGACGTTATAGACCAGCACCAAAGTTAAAATGACATGACATCATTCTGTGAAGGTACCTCTCATTTCCTCAGAAAAAATTGAACTATTCATTGCAGTCTATGTATCTTTAGTGTTTTTTTTTTATTTCATTTCCATATATTTGCATGTAATATTCTTCGATTTAGCAGTAAACTTGATTAGCAGTAATTAATTTGAAGAAGGCTTCCATAAGTTAATGATTATAAAACCAATCTTCTAGTTTATCTATTATCTCCTAACTACTATGGAGGAGTGAGTATGAATTATGATAGGGTTCAGATGCTACCATTCAAGTGAGATGCATTGCATCTTCAGAGATAGAGAAAAAAATTATTAAAATGCGAGCATCATTATTCCCTTTTCGACTATAATTTAGGTTTCTGTGTTTTTTACAACGCTTCGTTGGCCAAGGCTCTGGCATATTAAGCACCCATTTGTGCTATATTCATATCATATTCCACTACCAGATATCCTCGGAAATTCGGAGGACTGGAACCACGAACATAGCTGTGAAAGTTTAAAGCGCTACCATTGAGCCACTCCACTTCACTAATAATCTTTAAACGAAATAAAAACGAGATCTTATACCAATTTTAGCTATTCTTACAAAAAAGTGTTACTAAAAAGAAATATAAATAACTTTTTTTTACAAACGCATACATTTCAAAACTAACGTTATTAATGTAAGATATTTCAAAACTTTTTTTATTGAATATAGATATCGGGTCATACGACACCAACTACAAGAAACACGATATTTCACGGAAGTCATCCAACTTTTTATTCTGTGATTACGTTTGGTAACTTCTGGTAGTGTAACTTGTCCGACAAACTGGACAATTGATGTCTTTACCGTCACAAAACTTTTCATATGAAATAAGACAACAAGAATGAAAAACATGAGAACAGGATAACAGCAATATTTCTCGTTTAACTGAATTTAAAGAATTAAGACATATCGGACATTCTGTTACTTGTCTTGAAACTGCTTTTTCCTGAATTAGTTCCCAATTTTTATCTGGAAAAATATGATTATTCCATTGAGTCATAATTGATTTGCTACTTGCAATATTTACATCAATGTCGTTTAGCAGCTCTGATACATCCCTGTCATGGGCTTTACAACTGCTTTCAAACTGCTTTGTAATGGAGAAAAACTTTTCTTTGTAATACTTTTCACGGAGTATTGGGTTTTTTGGTGGACACAATTTTCTTAACATGACATATTTTGATCGTTCTTTGTGACATCTCCAGACACTTTGAATTTTGACTGCAGCTCTTTCCGAAGATATTTTTGCACCATCAAAAATAATACGTTTTTCGTAATTCAAAGTTCTGCAAAGCGGGCATTCCTTCTTTTCAGAGAACTTCTCGAATGATGATATACACTGTAAATGAAACACATGACTGCAGGATAGTATAACTTGCTGTATTGTTGGTTTATAAATGTCTTTACATATTGAACATGACTCACTAGAATCTTTTCTAAGATTTGACTTTCTCTTTATATAAAGCCACCTTTCTTCGGTTATTTTAGTTCTGTATTGATTTTCGATCAATCCATGCTTTTCTGCTAGGGTAAGACTTTCTGAAAATTCAGATTCTACTATCACAAATTCTTTGTGTTGATCTATGTCACAAAGTATATGGCCCGTATCACGTGTATTTTGTGTTTTCTTTCTTCTATTGTCTTGTTTATATTTTTTTATACCGGTACTATTCTTTTTAACTGGACTGAGTCCGAGTGATTTTGCTAAATGATCTTGAAATAGACTTGCATTGAAGGCAATGTTATTGTTAGTACTGCTCTTCGCTCCCGCCATCATCGTTTGTTGTTGTTGTTAAACAATGAATTACAATTTACTTACTAAAGAACCATAGTCAGCTGAAGCTTTTTTCTTAATGAATTTTTTGTTTTATTTTTAATGCAATAAATGTAAAATTTTCAAGCTATTTTCAAAAAAATATCTTATGACTGAAAAAAATGGTTCACTTCTTGTGTTATAGATGCAGATTGAACAACCACAGATTCCAGCTGTCGATTCTCGGTAGCTTATCAAGGTTATGGATCAAAAGGATGCATCAAAATATTTTCGCAGGAAATGTTTTTAGAAAGTTGTTTTACCGAATATAAACCTTATAATTCGTTTCAATTTTTTTCTTATATATATAAGTAGAGCATATAATTTACTATTGCGATGTCTTACAATTTTATTATTTATTATTTTTATATTTTATTATTATTTTTATTACAGATTTTGTAGTTTATCGTCTTACTGGCAACAGCTATTCTAGCTGACTAGAATCCTGATGGACGCCCAAGGTTCTAGCATATTTAAGCTCCCATTTGTGCATGGAATCATTGATGATATTTTATCAAGTTATGCTCCGCTTGCTAGACAACGCTCAGAAGGAGAATCGATCCGGGAGCACCGGTGGAAAAGTCCAATGTTTAACCATTAGACCACTCGAGACAAATATAAATACCTTATAGATTGGGTAGAATTTTTTTTTTCCATTCAAAATATTTCCAAAAAAAATATATTATAAGGCGATGTTTTTAGTCTGTAATCTACCATTTTTTACAATTATTATATTTCCAAATAAAATCTTATTGTTTGGAAGCAATATTTGAAATGTTTTGGCAATGCTGATGAAGCAATTCAAGACATTCAGCTGTTCTCCTTTAACAAAAATGAAGAATCGGATTAGTCACATTTCATACGTTGCTACTGTTTGGCATATTTGTCGAATTTATAAACTACTATCATGGACAAAGTTAAACTTAAACTTAAATTTTTTCTTGTACTGCAGTTTTATTACCACGTTTTTGTTATTTTTATACCTACTTTTTTCGGAATATGGTTCGGCAAATTATATATTTTTTTACGAAAATATTTTGATGCATCCTTTTGATCCACAACCGCTTATCAATCACGGTTTTTGGTTTGTTCAGTTAAAGAAATTACTCTTGTTTTTAGTTCATGATTTTAGTTTGAAAACAAGCTTTCTCTCACGAAATGGCGAGTCAAACCGCAATCTTTATTAAATTAAAAAATTCTGTAATAGTTCTTAACGCAGATTAAAATAGTGGTTTGACTGTCTGTGTTGTTTGACCAAAAAATCCTTGTCCAGAATAAAGGGATTTGTTTTGATCTGACATATTGTTATGATTTAGGATTTATTGTTTAGGATAGATGTATAGTTCGTAAAAACGAAGGAAATCATTGTTTAGCTGTTTTATTGCTTTCCAATCTATTATTGGAAATTTTACAATAGGAGCTTTTGTCCATATGTCATTTCTTTCTCTCTCCCGGAAAGTAACAAAGACTGAAAGTGAGAAGATTTGGTATAGTTGATATATATATATATATAACGTAGGCTAATCAAGTGGGCGAAGTTAGAAACAAAAGGCAATTTTGCTTTTGTAGTTTTTAGTATGGGTTCAGCAGAGATTATTCCAAGTACCTTTACGCTCTACGTCCTTTTTAAGTATGTAGGATTGAGTTACTTTACAGATCTGGGGTTCTGGGAAAGCCCCAGAAATCTTTGGCTAATGAATGATTAGTTCAAATGGATGAAACTATCAAAATAAGCCTCGATAATCCTGAATAAGAAAAATTAATTTTATACTATATCCCTTCAAAATTTTGATAATTCACTTACATTTTTATTTACATTACTTTGTTCAATTTCCTTCATACCGGAATTTGAAAAGTTACCGAGTTTATCCTCTTCGCGCAGAGGATGTTTTTTTTTTATCTCCTAGATCGTCTAAATATGAATTTCACAGAGTAGATGCTAGTTCAACCAATTTGAAAAGTTAAAAAAGCCCTTGTAACTAAATTTTATCTTAGAATATAATTTTCTATTATTTCAAGTGAAAACCAACAATATAATTTGTATTGTTTTAAATTTCTTACATTTATGGCATAATAAAGCTATTTAAACTATTAGCAGATACTTAAATAATAGATGTTTCCTTTGTTATAAGAACAATCACCTGTTATCTCATTTGAAATAAACTGTGTTACAACTTAGTCTTAAAGTTTCCAGGATGCTAATAAAAATATTACTGATTTTACATTGGAAAAACATAGAAATGTATTGTGAAAGTGAAATAAAATAAGTATACACTTTATAAAGAAGTATATTATTATTATTATTAGGCTTAAATTGCCTTTTTGCCTATCATAAATACAATATGAATAACTTAGTAAATAAAAAACATTAATACATGGCTCAAATTGATGTCAATTACATGATTGGACTGTCATATGACATACCATGTTGATCGACATCAATCAGAGCTTCCACAGAATACATAAACATTTAACATATTAATAATGAATTCCGTGAAAGTACCAAAACTCTTGAAATATTTAGTAGATTATAGCATAAACTTAAATTGAAATTTCAAAATATAACCACAAAGTAAGAGTAAGACTAGTTCTGATTTCTAGGCTACTTAATAGTAATTTAGAATTTAGATAATAGATATTAGCAAAAATAAAATAATGTGAAAAGTAAAAAGGAAAATTTTAAAAAGGAATTTCGAGAAACTTAATATAATTGTACTAATTTGTAAAAAACATTATTTAAAAGTTCAATACTCTATATTCCCAAGCGATATCGAGTCTGTTTTTGAAACAGTTTAAACTGGGAGCATTAACAACATTTTCTGGTAAACTGTTCAAATTATTTATCACTCGCTCAGCAAAAAATTGTTTACATATTGAAGTGTTCACAAATGGTTTGCTAATTTTCTTATTGTGACGACGAGTGTTTAGGTCACGGTTTAAGTTAAATAAATTTGATAAACAATTATCTTCATTTCCACATATAATTTTGTACATTTGTATCATGTCACCAGGAATGAAACGAAATTTCATGCTTGGGATATTGATTGCCTTAAGAGGTTCATCATAAGTCAAGTTATATAACCCAGTTACTCGTTTTGAGCTATATGTAATATACAAATTCTATCAATGTAACAAGAGGATTGTCGAATAACACCGAGAATTCTGTTGGCTTTTGAAGTTTGTTGTGAAATATGGGTTGAAAATGTTAGTCCAGAGTCAACTAAAACGCCTAAATCTTTATCATTGCCTAGATTGTCAAGAATAACATTACCTCCCTCATACGCTGACATGATGTATTGATGCTGATCATTAGTCCTACCGAGGTGTAGAACTTTACACTTACTTGGGTTGAACTTCATCTGCCATTCACATGACCAATCAAAAAGTTTATCTAGGTTGCCTTGCAATTCAAATACGGAATTTGGTTGATTTAGAATTTTTTTCGTTTTTGTATCGTCTGCAAATTATAAGGCTAAACTATCAATGATATCAGGAAGCTCATTAATATATAAGATAAACATTATTGGGCCAAGAACTCGGTAGGTAAATATTCCCTGCAGAACTCCACTGGTCACCTGCAAATAATTTGTGCAGCTTCCTTCAACTCTAACTGATTGTCTACGGTTATGTAGAAAATATTTCAGCCACAAAAGTAATTCACCGTCTATGCCATATTAATGAATTTATGAATTAGTTTAGTTTAGCATGGGGTACAGAGTCAAATGCCTTTGCAACAGTTGGAGGTCTTGTATAATAGTGGAATTTCAAAACTTGGTGATGACTTTTCCCAAGTGGTGCAAAATGTTCAATATCGCTAAAATTGAGTCACTGCAGTTACTTAAAATTAAATCAATCAGTGTTGGATTTCGCAAACATCTTGTATGAGTATGTTCAGAAACATGTTGTTGCAAGTAGCATGATTGCATAGTATTAAAGAATTTTACTGACTTGTTTTCAGGATTGCTAGGAATTTTAAGGGTTAACCAATCTACTGTATCTCGGGATAATTAAAATCACCTAAGATGATAATATCATTTTTTTTGTCTGTTTAGTAATTTTCACTAAAATTTCATTAACATGATCATTCTTTTCATTGGTACTATTTGGAGAACGGTATAAACAAATAATTGTTCAATTTTTTGGGGGAAATTCGATTTCACATCAAACATATTCTTTACAAGGAAAATAAATGTCGATAGTCGATACTTTAAAAATATTTCGTACATAAATAAGCACACCTCTATGACATTGCTGACTATATAAATTGTTTATACAGGAATAACCAGCTATCTCAAGTTCACTTGAGGATATGGGAACTATGAAAATTTTTTGGTAAAAACTTGGTAACACAGATACAGTCAATATTTTCATCTTTTATTTTGTGTAATAGCTCTTTTGTTCATTAGATTGTCTGCATTAGTATAAATAAATTTTAAATTATTTAGATCCTTTATACTATGATTTTTTATTTTATTTTTACTAGCTTTACAGCCCAAGGAGGGCCTTTGATGATGTACTTGAATTCCCCCGATGACTCTTCTTTGTTTTTGTTCTCCTGTTCAATGGCCTAGGTTTTGTATTTTTCACGTTCTTCATAAGTTTTATCATGACTCATTGTTAAACCAGAGTCTTTAAGTTTAAAAGCATTCTTCATTATATTTGACTTTAATGAAGCTGAAACAAATTTTTCAAGTAATGGTCTGGTTTTGCATTCTGTTCTAAAGTTTTCTTTCCAAGTCTATAAACTCCTTTTAATGAATCACTACTTACAGATGAGGAACATCGATGAAATTCTTTATCTCATCTGGAATTATTTCATCTGAGTTAGCAAAGTCTGATTCAGGGAGGTTAAAGACAATAATGTTATTTTGTCTATCAAGCCAATCTTTCATTTGGTTAGACACTGCATGGGTTTTTGGTACACAATTGTCTTCAGCTTTGTCCGAACTGGCTATTTCTATTGAGTCTATTGTTTACTAAATCCATATAATTTTGAAGCTTCAGCAGTTTGTCTTCGTGTATTTTCATGTTAGATTTGATTTGAATAATTGAAGCGATAGATTTGTTTATATCCTGAATTTGGCTAGCCATTTGTGACAATGATATAGCAATATGGTTAAGATTTCGAAAATTGACAAAACCGCTTAATGTTTGTTTTACCATTGGTTAATATCTTGTACTCAGTCTCAGAAATATCTCCACATTTCTGGTGCGTCCATAACGAACAGGAGTCGCATGATACAGCCTTTTGGGTATCGAGAACTTTCTACTTGCAAAGTTTGCAACTATCTTTTCACCATTGCTTGACATCTTTTTCATTCAATTTGCTGCTTTAATTTTATTAGTTACCTCGCACACAACAATTTATTAAAATTTGTGCGTTTTTAATGTCAAAATTAATGGGTAAATACAGGTAGTAACTTATTATATGTACCAATCTGTATACACCCCTAACCATTTTTGGATAAAAAGACAATTAAGAAGAATTGATATGTGTGGATTAGCATTTAAACTTAATAAAAATGATACAAAAAAACAACAAAGATATTTATACACAATTGAAAGAAAGAATGAATAATTTTTAAATATATTCTTAGATCTATGTTTTATGGGCAGGGAATTTGGGCTTTTCTACCGGGATGCAGGTCTGGATGCAGTCCTGGCTTTTATATTCATTTGAAGGATTCTAGTTTTAGTAAACTTTAATATTGATTATATGTAAACACAAACACATGCTTTGAATGAAAGAGTCATAAAACCTGGATGTAATCAATCATTTCTTAAGTAATGGGAGCTGTCCAAATGTCAATTATATATCAATTAAGAGTGATTATTTTATCTTTAATTGCTACATTTATATATGTTTAAAAAAATTCTGTCTTTATTAATGAATAGTTCTGTTTTTTCTTTGTCCAAATTTAAAATAAAAAGTATTATGAAATCATGGTAAGACTGGCATTAGGTTTTGTTGCTCTTGCACGACGAAAACGTGTAGGATTAGAAACAAGAAAAGCGTTTATATCACCTGAAAATAATGCTGGTATATGGCATGGTGCTGGTGTTAAATCTGGTTTTATTGAAACATTTTCTGGTAAAAAGTAAGTTATATTTTTAGTTATTATCTTATATTTTGTACTGTACATGAAATTTTTGTTTAAATAATATGGTGTCTTTTATGAAGTTAACCTAAAACTTGCTTTTATGGCATTTAATAGTGCTTCGATTTACTTTCTTTTAAAATATATATTATCTCTGTAATTTTTTATATAATTTTGATGTAACTTAAATTGTTTTATTGCTTGTTTTTACCCCCTTATATAATTATTTATAATTGTTTTGTTTATAGGCTTTTACAATTGTTTTGTTTTTAGCACCACTTACTGCAACTTCTGATTATGATTTGATTCAAAAATTTAAGAACATCAAAGAAAAAATTCACTATGAATATTACAAATTTATTTTTAATTTTTAGGACGAAACGATTTTGGAAACCCAATGTGTTTGAGAGAGAATATTACAGTGATATCTTAGATGAAAAGATCAAAACAACATTTACAATGAAAGCTGCTCGCCAAATAGATTTTAAAGGGGGTTTTGACAATTATATTCTTAATACTCCTGATTACATATTAGTTTCAAACTATGCAGTTGCATTAAAAAGAAGAATGGAGACTGTACAAAGAATGTTGCAGCATTCCGATTCTAAGTCTATAGCAGAAATTAAAAAAGAAATAGAACCTTTTCAAAGAAAAAAGCATAAATGGATACCAAAAGAATATACCAATAGATTTTATTTTGATTGGAAAGGTATAAGAAGACAAACAATCTATTGTTAAATATTTTTTTATATTTTTCATTTCAGAATTTAACTTTTTACTCTTCTATTTTCATCTTTACATTCAAACAGTGATTTTGATTTATAACCAATGACAAGAGGGTTACTTTATGTTTAAAAATACTATTATATTAGTTACAGTTTTTATAGTATTGATTTTTTGTGCGTTTGTAGTCAAAGAACACGATTATACAAATAAACAGGATTATTATAGGTGTGTAGAACTTAGGCTTTTTATTGTCTTTTGTGGATGGTTTGTTTCTTTTGGATAAGGCTTTGGCAGATGCCAAACTTGTCCTGCCTTATGCATGCAGGTTCGGCAATGATTACAAAAGTTTTTTGTTCAAAACTTAGAAAAACAACCCCTAGTTGAAGAGTTGAAAGACTCTTTGTTTGCTCAGATGTAAGTGTATTATATGAGTTCTAGAAGCAAATATACATCTATTGACTCAGGTTAGGTACAAAGCGGGCCCTGGAATTTATAAGGAAAAGTTTATAACTGTCTGTGGCGTTTTTGTATCCTAGATTACTACAGTACATTTCTATCAAGAAAGTTCATTAAAAGGTTGTGTGTTTTGAAATAAAATCACTGATGTGTGTCATGCTAATTTAATATTTATTTAGGTATCCTAGTTTGATACTATTCTTGGATACCAGTTTGGATGTCTGTTTACTCAAAAAAAAATCACACTAAATTGCATTTTTACTTTAATTAAAATGAAAGCATCAAAATAAAAATTTAAGTTATCCCTTGTATTATTATTCAATGGGTTGATGATAACATTTACGAAATTATTATTCATGAAATGGCATCGGAATCAACATGTGCTAACAGTGTCAATACTTCTAATGCTGTTGCATCTCAAAACATGGGGTTAAATCTGAAACAGCTGACTTCAAATACTCCAGCAAATATTAACAACAATAATAATAATATTAATGTACCTAATGATGGTATATCTGAACTCCGTAAACAAGAAATTGGTGATATTTTACAGCAAATTATGAACATCACAGACCAATCGCTAGATGAAGCACAGGCAAGGTAAAATATTTTCTTTGATTCCAATGTTCTAATATAAGCATCAAGTAAACAGTACAAATGTGTCTTAATAAACTCTATTAAGACTATGGGTCATTTTGGTCTTGCCAAATTTAATTCGCAAATTTTTTCTAATTCAGTTCTTTATAGTTTACTCTAATTTTTGTTCTGAAAATATTTTTATTGATTGTGCTGGGCATCATGACATTTCTCAATAAATGCTTTGACATATTCTCTATTCTTCAAAATCTTTTTTCTAGAGTTAAATTGGTGTATATACTGTATATCTCTTTTGTAAAATTAGCATCAGTTTACGCTAGTTACAATAAAAGATAATAAGAAATGTAAGGTAGATCTAATGATATAAATAGTACGTTTTGATCTTATTTTTTGTATATTTTCCATCTATTTTTCGCTAGCTGAAATGACATACCAGTTTCGCAAAAGTCATGTTTAATAGGCTTAAACGCATAATGTGATTCATTGTATCAATACTCATTCGTATTTTAATTTTCACAACAGTTAAAACTTTGTCTGAAGGTTTTTAGCATTTTTTTCTTTTTAGAAAACATACTTTAAATTGTCATAGAATGAAGCCAGCACTTTTTACAGTTTTATGTGAAATTAAAGAAAAAACAGGTACTTTGTTTTTAACTTTTTATTCTCAGGCTTATTTAGTGAAAATAGCATTGTTATATGTCCTATGTTTTTAAGTTTAGTTTTTGTAATATTTTAATTAATAACTGTATCTTTTCGTACGTTGTATCCACCTAAAACACTGTCGTTTGTACATTTTCGTGGATACATAGGTATAAAAGTTTAAATGAACAAAATTTTGTTTTGTCTGTGCTTCAAAAATGCTATAACATAATCACATTAACATATAACTGTTATATAACAAAGAGATAAAGAATGTTTGGTCAACAATTGCATTCATAAATGAAAGATTTCTTATAGAATAAGTTATATGTTTTCCAATGACATTTTTTAAAAGCTTATTTTTATTTACTAACATTTAACTTCTTTGATAGTTAAGGTTTAAACTAATGTTCTTTCACCTAGTTGTAAATATGCATGGTTTACCAGAGGACGAGCCTGTTGATCCACAGCTAATGCGATTAGATAACATGTTGTTGGCAGAGGGTGTGGCTGGCTCAGACAAAAGTGGGAGCACAGCAGTTGCAGCAGCAGCAGTACACGATTCACAAATAGAAAATGACGATTATAAACTAAAGTTATCTCAAATCAGACAGATCTATAATACTGAACTGGAGAAGTATGAACAAGTGAGAAGTATTTTAATCCTTTAAGATAGGGGGGGGGGGGGGGAATCTGGAAAGCAGTCTTACAAATGAAACTTTGTTCATATTATATTTGATCAGAATTAACTTAATATTTTTATTGATTTTAATTTTTTTGCAAGTTAGCCTGATTTCTTTCTAAAAATCTGAATATATTAAATATATTTTATTTTCAGCATTGTTTCAAAATGCACTCTTTCCCTTAGGAGCTATAGTTTTATTAATAAGAATACATAAAAGATGGTTTTAAGGTGTCTAATATCAATCTTTTTTATTATAGCGATTGTTTATAAAATATTATAAAACAGACAACTGAGAAATAGTTGATTGTTTACTTATATAAATGCTCAGTTTAAAGTAAGCTGACAGCATTGTTACTGACGAGTATACTTTTAATGCCTGTCTAAAAAGTTTTGAACTACCTTATGCTTGGTTAGTTTATTTTACTCCTTTTTGTATTCAGGCTTGTGCAGAGTTTACAACTCATGTCATGAATTTATTACGTGAACAATCTCGCACTCGACCAATATCGAAAAACGAAATTGAAAGAATGGTTAACATTATTCAAAGAAAATTTAATTCAATCCAAATGCAGTTAAAACAAAGTACTTGTGAAGCAGTTATGATATTACGCTCAAGGTTTTTAGATGCAAGGTTCAGTGATGAAGATTTTTCCCATTTATATTGCATTCGTAGAAAAACATTATATCTAAGAAATGAAGCATGTTATTCTATTATTTAATTATATTTTTTTAGTTATCCTATGTTAGATTTTGTGAAATTACTTTGATTTTTAAGTTGAACATTTCTTTGAAAAAAAGTTTATTTTGTTGTATTTTTAGGAGGAAACGTCGCAACTTCAGTAAACAATCAACAGAAATTTTGAATGAGTATTTCTATTCACATCTAAGTAATCCATATCCAAGTGAAGAAGCTAAGGAAGAGCTAGCAAGGAAATGTGGTATTAGTGTTGCTCAGGTTAGTTTTAACTGTTGTACTCATAATCATAATCAGTATGGTAAACATTTTAAGACAGGCCACTGGTCGAAGTGCCAGTTACTGGCTAAAGCCAAGTAAATAAAATATTAACTGTCTATATAGTTAGAAGAAAACATAATTTACTTAGTTAAATCATCACTCATTTTCATTAGAAGGTTTCAGTGAATGTTAGCATATGGTATGACAGTGCATTACTGTTAATATGTGATTGATTATGATTGATACAAATTGATCTAGGTATCTAACTGGTTTGGAAATAAAAGGATTCGTTACAAAAAGAACATTGGCAAAGCTCAAGAAGAAGCAAGTTTGTATGCTACAAAAAATCAATCAACTAGTTCAGACGTACCTGATGAAATGCCTACAGAAACAGGTGGATTACAATAACTTTTTATTTGTTATTTGTATTAGGGTATTTTTTATAAGAGCCATTATTTTATTATTTTTATTCTTATTTTAATTTTTTTAATATTAAGTTTAATATATTTTTATGATTGTTATAGGAGAAGTGCAACAACAACCTCCATCATCGACTTCAACATTAACTAATGAGTTATATTCAAATCAGTTGTCAAATG
>JAUELD010037713.1:1195-12360 GCA_031471615.1 Aglantha digitale
ATTTGTTTATATCTTTAGTGTTGTCACAGCAACAGATTTCACATCAACAGGAGTTGGATTCACTTCGCAAAGTAAATTCCACTTTTTAGTATTTAGTATTATGAATCATGAATGTGTCTTGAACGCAATGAGTAAATTATGAACTGAAAAGTGATATCATAGATGAGCCATCATGAAGTACTAAGGCCCTTTAAAGTTTGCTTAATACTCATTTGTGATGACATCAAGGTTGGTTAACCCTGCTACCCAGAAAGGAATTTCACTTTGAGTTTCAATGAATTCGCCATTTCAAAATGGCTGAAAATGAAAACTCAAACACTGCTTCAAATAGAGAATGAATAAAGATTTTTGCATAAAAGAAAAAGCATTTTTCATAGTTTTTAAAATGTCTCACAAGCTTGGTTATCCTTTTAACTTTTCTACCTAATTTTTTTTTTATTTAGACAGTTGCATCATATCAACAAAAAACTAACCAGTTAAAAATAGCTTTAGATAAATTAATGGTGGAAAACAAACAGTTAAAGGAAGAGGTACTGATTTATCTTATCTGTTTAAAATATTTCTGTTATAATAGCTATTTTAAGCAATGAAATACAATCGTGTCTCATGCAAACACTGTGCTCCAAAATCCTGTGCTGTGTCCCAAAACTTTATAAAAGAAAGTATGTATGAGAAAGCTTACATTTATGTTTACATTTTGAATAAGAATAATAAAATATAAAAATCACCCTAACTGATCGAACTACATCATCAGTTTTTTTTTATATGTACGTACGTAGATTATGTACAGACAGATTTCAATTCCTAAAAAAAATAAACAACTTAACGACTTGATACAAGTTTGACTTATCTAAACCATAGCCCATAGTCATTAAACTTCATCTATCGTTGATACATGTTCTGTTGAAAATAATATAGAAGTATTGTTAATTATGTAAGGACTATTAATTATATGCTGCTGTATTTTTTTAATCAGAATAATGGAAAGGATGATTCTTTCGAACAAAATAGTAGATTGGTAACATCGAGCAGAGTATGTTTTATTTATTTAAAGAATATATAATATCATTAGTTTTTAGGTTATAGATATGATGAGGGTACTACGTCAAAAACCTTTTTAGGAACTCTTGTATGCATTCAGAAAACTAGATTTTCACTACGTTTTTTATATCAATGTACAACTTAAATACATTTGCCTACATATTTGAATTAAAGTAGCAGCTGTTTGTTTTTATATAATAAGTTTTCGTTTTAATTTACTTTTTGATATTGCGTTCAGACATGTTTGGAATGTATTAGATTAGAAGATGAACTTGGTCAGTTACGATATAATTATCAAAGTTTATTGGAAGATTACAGGTATCTGTTTAATTGGTGATGTTATTGTTATGTTATTTTTGAGAGGATACAGTAATGATTTCTTCAGTAATAATCTAGACTTTGTATATTCTATTTCCTGATGGTACTTATTTTATCACCACCAGCTATCACAATATAACACTTGTATAACACCTCTTTAATTAAAAAAATATTCACTGCCTTATCATTTCTTTATGTCTTGACATATAGTATTAATTGGTTTTCGTTTAGTTTAATAAACCAAATTGAGCATTTTTTATCGGTATTGTAATTTTTATTTATTTTAGAAATATGGACCAATCAAAATCAAGTAAATCTAACGAAATCAATTCGTCTCACTCCAATGTAAATCAGTTTTAGCTTCACTAAAGTATTTTAGAGGGTGTTATTTGTTCTATTCGTCAGCATCTAATTATTGAGTTTTTTTTTTAATTATTGGCAAATCATATAATTGTTCAATTCTTCTTGTGTTTTTCTCTAGTTTGATAAAAAACTAGTCCTAAAAACTTGCCTTAACCCTTACCCTCACTTATTTTATTTTATATTGCACAAGTAAGTATATGTCTATTTCCAGCTAGATTGATCACAAAAATTTGTCTATGTGTATTGATGAAATCAGGTACTTATTTTGTGTGAACATAATTATACTTACTTTTGATAGGTATAAGTAAAATGAAAAGTCTAAGGTCTCGAATTTAAGTTAAAATCAGTTTGACTAATATATGTTTCATAGAACAGGCTAGTCTTGTTTGAAATCAACATTTTTTTTGTACTTTTTTTTACAGATTTCAAATTCAGTTTCGAAAAAAAACACTGCAAAGTTATTGGTTCAAAAAGAAACTATAGAGAAAATGCAAGACCTGTTAGGGGCAATGGTTTGTACTTTTTTCTGTTCCTGCTCATCATAACATATCAGATACATTGTTGTGAATGTAAACAACATAGTACACAGTTCTGATAATAATTTTTTATTATAACCTTTATACTTCAGTCAAGAAAGAGTTAATTTATCGTTTTATAGTGAATGTCTTAAAAAGCTATGAGATATTTTTAGCAAAGTTTTAATCGCTCAATTTTAATTCATAAAATCGTGCACAAAGGGTGGCCTTTATTGAGAGTTTATCAGGAAGTGCTATGTGTAGTTTGGAAACGTATTTCATTGGAATACGAGCCTTTCTATAACATTTCTTATCGTGTGTTCTTTTCTCGCTTAAACCAAATGATAAGTAATACATGTTTTTTTAATCTTTAAATTCCTTCAGGAAGAAGAATTGAAAACAGTTAGATCAGCACATCGTAAAAGATTACAGCGCTACAGTTTGCTTAAAGATAATTATAATTTAGTGATAGAGCAACTCAAGACGTACGAGAAAAGCACAATGTAAGTAAAAGTGTTCTACGAATATTTATAGCAGTATTAATAAGGAGTTCTGTGAGAGGTCGACGTAATTATAAGTTATTAAATCAAGGTGATCCTTTACTTAGAGAAATGTTTAGTTTACCCAGACATTGAACTAAATATATAGCTCTGCTCGCTCTAAATTACCATAAGTTATTGAGCACTCTGATCGTTGTAAAGCTGCTATCATCTGATACACATATATATAAAGTTATAGCCATCTATAATCGATACAGGCTTTTTATAGATGAAAAGTGTTTAGAAGAAACTCGTTTTCAGGCTTGTATTCGCTATTTATACCATAGATATATATATACCATAGATTATAGTCATTGAATTATAGTTAGTTTGTTTATAGTTGATTCAAGTTCAGTTTTATTGAAGAGAACGTGTATACGTGTAGAAACCCAGTATACAGGATAAGATTTCTTTGAAAAAAGTTCATAGTTTTGGAAACCCTCCTTTCAAACGTGGTTCCCTATTCAGTTCGTATAGAAGGTTTGTTTCATTCTGAACTCATTGCAATTCCAGGACAATACAGACGCTGTAAAATCTGAGAATAAAAACTCTTGAAAAATGAAAAATTGCTAGGTCTAATTATATGAACTTTGTTATGACATCACTCTCATTGCATCTTCGTATCACTTATCTCTCGCATATCATGGTGTAATTTCTCTATATTTTTTTCATTACAGATTATCTCCAGAACGTGAAGAACCTGTTATACCACGCGCAACACCGAAATCACTACAAAGAGAAAATAGTAAAAGTGTATGGAACGAGTTGGAGTTCTATCGTAAAGAATATGAAAAGATTAATGCAGAACAGTAAGTCACAGAACAATCAACAGTTCAAATTTGTGCTTGTGAGTTTTCAATCTTATATTGGAAGGTCAAAAACGGCTAGTCGGGGGAGGCTGCTTCTAAGGCTAAATTCGTCAATTTTTTTAACCATTGTGTATTAAGTTAGTGTAACTCTTTCATATGAATCTTTGTGATAACATTATTATTATATTAGAGCTGAAGATGGGGGGGACACAAAATAGAAAGTATGAAAAAGTATTCTTTAAATATTGCGTAAAACCTATATTTTTAAATATGGTTTACACAAAATACAGACTCCAGACTCCCCTGCTTCCATTGCTTGGAATCTAAATTTCTTAATTCTAATAACTTAAATAAAGTGGAGTTAATTATTCCATGTGTTTGCTAAATGTGTATTCCAAGCTTTTGGACAGAGCTATGTTTACAACTTCGAACCATTAAAAACTGACTGCAAGAGTAACATAATACTGTCATAGTGTTTGTAGTAGTGACATAGTAGTGTTTGTGCATCTTTCTTTCTGGTACATCAATCACATTGTATTGCAAACCTTTTTTATCAATGTATTCAAAGTGGCATAAGGAATTTCTAATAACGCAGAAACGCGTTGTATTTAAGAATTCTCTATAGCGATTCTTTGGTAATTCTATGGTTCTTCTATAGGTAATTCTATGGTTCTTCTATAGGTAATTCTACAGTAATTCTATAGTAATTCTATAGGTAATTCTATGGTTATTCTATAGGTAATTCTATGGTTATTCTATAGGTAATTCTATGGTAATTCTACAGTAATTCTACAGTAATTCTATAGGTAATTCTATGGTTATTCTATAGGTAATTCTACAGTAATTTTATAGGTATTTCTACAGTAATTCTAATTCTATGGTTCTTCTATAGGTAATTCTATGGTAATTCTACAGTAATACTACAGTAATTCTATGATAATTCTACAGTAATTCTTTGGTAATTCTACAGTAATTCTATAGGTAATTCTACAGTAATTCTACAGTAATTCTACAGTAATTCTATGGTAATATTCCATGGTAATTCAATAGTAATTGTACAGTAATACTACAGTAATTATATAGTAATTCTACAGTAATTATATGGGTAATTCCATAGTAATTCTAGTAATTCTATGGTAATTCTACAGTAATTCAATGCTAATTCTTTAGTAATTATATGGGTAATTAATTCTAGGGTATAACTATAGGTAATTCTTTGGAAATTCTATGGTAATTACATGGTAATTCTTTAAGTTCTATGGTTATTATATTGTAATTTTATGGCAATTCTATAGTAATTCTATGTTAATTCTATTGTCATTTTATAGATAATTCTATGGTAATTACATGGTAATTCTTTCGGTAATTCTTTAGTAATTATATAAGGAATTTTATAGGTAATCATACAGTAATTTTATGATGATTCTTTGGTAGTTACATGGTAATTCAATAGGTTATTTTTGGTAATTCTATGGTAATTCTATAGGTAATTCTATGGTAATTCTATAATAATTCTATAGGTATTTATATTATAATTTTATGGTCATTCGTGGGTGAACTCAGTGAACTTGAATCATGGAGAAACTTTTAAACGTATTGTTTGTTGTGTTTAGTCCACGTTTGAATGAAGAAGTTGACGTTCTTCGAGTTAAAACATCACATGACCAAACTAAAATTACTCAGTTGAATTTAAAACTGCTTGAGCTCAAAAATAGTAAGTTTTTCTTTTTTCTTTTTTTATAGTATTTATTACTGTCAGAGAGGAAACAATAAAAAGATCGTTTTAGACAGGTGTCTGGATAATGGTAGAATATAAATTTAGCATTAAAAATAACACACTTTTTAACTCACCTCTTTCTGTATTAAAAATGTTTTTCATCCATGTTTTATCTTTATTTCACCAATTGAAAAAACTAAAATAACTTTTTAACTTAGCAGTTCATTTTTATTTTTTTGAAGTATTGCGTGATAAAGAAGAACTCTACGAAGAAGAGCTTCGTTTTAAAAAACAACAATGTGAGCAGATGAAAAACTGTGACGCTCCTAAAATAGACGCGCTAACCCAACAAGTGCAAAGCTTTAAAGAGAAGGTTTGTTACCTTAATAATGTAGCAATCTTAATTTGTAATACAATGGTATCTTGTAATGTGCTTCGTTTAAAATTTCGTTTGGAAATTCGATCACTTTGACCATTTCAATTGGGTTTGTGAATGAGATGGCTAGAAATTAAAAAATATTACGTGGGACTGGCGAGGACTAATACTTAGTTGAATGCCCTTAGTTAGACATCAAGGAGAAAAATACATTTGCTTAAATATGTAAAAGATGCTTTATAAACGTAAAAACAATTTGTGAGAACAATTGTCACACTATAATTAAGTGAACGTTGCAGTACTGTAAATATTAAACCAATAACTTGACTGGAGTATAGAACAACTAAGTTTGCCAAGTTCTCCCTCTTTCTCAATACTCTGCGAGAGAGCACATCTCTTTTATTAAATCTAAATGGCGATTATAAGATTAACAAACTCGACAAGCTCTTTTCGATAGTTTTGGATGGCACAGTTATTGATTTATTCCCTAAAAATATGATTTTAAAAGATTTGTTTTGTTAATAAAATTTTAATCATCTTTTTTCTTGATTTTTTGTACTATTAACAGCAATTTTTTGTTTCTTTTCCAGGTTTCTCAATATGAAAAAGATATCAAAAACTTTCGTGGTAACAATGATATACTGCTTTCTCGAGAAAAGTATGCTGGGATTTTTAAACGATCCCCTTTTGATTTATTATTATTCCCTTCAATTCATATACATGCACTTCGTTTGATACAATATATTATATTTTAGTTAAAAATGTAAAAGCACCTTCGTGCATTCACCGTGTTATTGTTGTAAAATAAATTCATGTCTTACGCAGAATTCTTCATCATGCCTTAAAATAACAATAAAATCCTCAGAGAAACTTTTTTTCTGACATTTTGTGGAATTCCTAAAATTTTGAAGCCAATTTTAATTTTTCGTTAAATCTCCCAGACCAAACCCCCGTGCAAAGTGTCAGATAAAAACTAAATGAGACTAGACAAGGATAATATCAATATTTTATTTCCTTTTTCTTTTCTCTTATTTCCAAAATTTTATTGTTAAAAACTTTTTAGAGAATATAAACAAACCATCGGTGATCTTACCAGTCAACTTAAACTATTAAAAGATAAAAGACTTTCTAGCATTTCAACTCAAACTTACGAAGAAAGTTACGATTCGAAACAACTGTACGATAAGTTGAATGAAGTCATTGACGTTGTGCATAGTGATAGGTTAACTGTCAGCCAATTGGAATCATCCATTCAAAGTTCTTTGAGCAAAAATATATCTACAATTTCTACGCAAACAATACCGTTCGAAGAAGTTCTGCATCACAATAAAAATAAAATATTTCAAGATAAAGAAATACAGACCGTTGAAGAAGATAAAACTGAAGACCGTAAAAAGTTGTTAGACCATGAGACTCAAAGGTTGTTTATGTTGAAATCGGAACTATATCAAGAAAATCGAAGTTTTAAGAAAAAAATACTTTCTTCAGAAAATCAGGTTAGAATTATTGTTCATAAATTTAAACATTAATTTGGTATTCTAGGTTAAATCTTTTCTGTTATATTTCTACTTAAAAAATCCTGTTTTCCATGCGAGTTGAAAAGAATGGTTGTTCCCACTGCAAAAGTATAAGTTCAAATTATTTCTACTTCTTGTTGATTATGAGAAGTTTTAGTCTAAGCAAGTTCTTCTAAAGCCGCCATTACGGCAAGTTGCTAAATTGATGGCACTTTCTCAAAACAAATGTCCTATTTTTTTATATTAATCCATAATAAAGAAAAAACTTCAACTAGAATTGAATTAGAATTAGAATTGGATATAAGCCATTTGACCTCCTAGTATTGAAATGATTTGATGAGTAGTCACAAAAATAGCTTCTTCTCCATAAAAACTTGGCCAACTTACAAAATGGTGGATTTACCCTAGAACGGCGTATTAATATTGAACTTTTCAAACTTTAATATTAAACAATTAATGAACTAATGTAAAACTAACTTCTCTACGTTTATTGTCATTTAAAATCGATACTAAATTATGTACAATCATTCAATCAGAGGGTGCTATTTATTCAAGTTGTAAACACCTTAATTTTGAGTTCAGCAAATGATACAAATGACGTATTGTTCAATTCTTCATGAAGATTTTCTTTAGTTTGATGAAAAATGATGCTTACCCTAACCCTTACACTTACAGCACACGTTTTCAGTCATTTTTGGTTAAAAAGTCACTTTTAAAATAAACTCGATTATCTTGTTTTTCGATAGCCGCCATTTTATGCCATAGATATTTATGCCATAGATATGCCGTAAATATTTTGATGCTTACGAATTGCACAAGTAAGTTATGTTAAGGCCCTTTTTTTCTCATTTTATATGTAGCCTTTCTATATCCTTTCTATAGTAAAGAATTAATTTTTCCTTTTTTATTCTAAAAAAGATATCGCAACTCCGTGAATCTAATATTTCACTATCACATCAAGTGTCTGAACTGCATCAAGTCAACGATCAGATCAAAGCGGAACTCGTCGAAAACTTACACAAGTTACAGACTGCAAGCGATGTTATCCAGGTAAGGCTTTTTTTTTTAGTATACGGTGCAACTCTACTGACGAATAATTTCCGTTTACAGTGTAACTTTGATGTCGAAACTTTATGATTTATGTTTAGGAGGTCGAATCAAGCGGGGTGGTTTTGCTTTCTTAAAAAATGTTGTACTAATTTTAATGTTCTCACTGTGACATCGAATTTGAAATAAACACTTTCAACCCTTGGTTATATTTCAAAATCGCATTAAAAAGAAACAGGACTTAAACGGGGAGTTTTAAAGTTCTTCTCGTGAATGCAAATACTGTTACATTCACTCTATCAAATCCTTTACCTACTCTGTAAACACTATCTGCTTTGTTGTGTTTCAGAAGCGTAGTAAAGAGTTACAGGATTGTCGTGATGAACTGCAAATCTTTATTTCTGCGCATGAACGAGAAAAACAAGACGGTAAAGGTTTATCTAAAGAAAACAAAGTGTTAGAAAGTAGACTTCAAAATGTCACGCAGGAATATTCGAAAGTTTCTTTACAGTTGAAAAGTTTCACTGGTGAAAATGATATGTTGACAGAAAAAATAAAAGAATATCAAGAAAGGTAGATTCCATTTGCTTTGTTTTGCTGCGTGTCGAGTTTTAGTAAGTTTAGATATATTGTGTAAACAAAAGATGACGTACATATGACGTATGTTATTATTAAAGTGAGTCTGATGAGTTTGAACATGATCAGGAGTGGCAGAGTGGTTTTGTTCGGTCTGCTTTGGGTTTTTGTTAGTTTTGAAGTATCGTAACTGCATACAAAGATGACGTATATATGACGTCTTCTATATGACGTTTAGACTCCCTTTAATTTTCTGTGGTATTTTGTTCTGTAGGGTAGTGAAATTGGAAAGATCGCTCAGTCAAAAGAAATCATACACGGACGATCTTAAAAACAGCAACACCACTTTAAAAGAAAAAATGCAAGAAGAGGAAAAACGCTATGTAAGTTTTGCAAGTTGTAAGTCTTGATTTTTAATCTTTTAAGCTGATAATGTTTTTGTTTTATTGTATGAATTCAATTTATATAATTGAAAATTCACATTCTGCAGTTTTGAATCCTTGTGCGTTAACAATTTACTATTTCAGTGATAAATGTCTAATCTACCCTCAATCATTGAAAATCTTTTTGCAATACGTTATTTTGCTGTAGAATGAACTCTGAAAATATCTTAAGAAAGACTGACAACATTTTTCAAATCAATTTCAATGTGTTACACAACGGAATGAAAAAAACTTTCTTTAGCATCATAAATTCATATCATTACATTAAGTCTAAGTAATTAATACAAGTTTTCAACAAAATGGGATTTTAAGTAAATTCAAGTTTTAAGTACTGTTCATTTTCTTTTTTATAGACTACAGTAGCCTCTAAATTTAAGACCGCATTAGATAGAGAAGAAAAGAACAAAGATTACGTAAGTGTAATAAACTTATCTATAGTCTCTATCATCAGTGTTGTAATTCTATAAATTATGAACATTTACTTTTCCTTTTAATAGGAAATACATTTTTTTTTCGATTTCGGTGAAATGATTTATGTTACTTTTATGGTCAAAATAAAAATTACGATTTTAAAACAACGAGCAAAATAGATTTTACAAAGAAGAAAAATTGCCAAATATGATATTATTTTATCCATGTATTCCTGGGGTGGATACAGAATTTCATAACATATTTAGTGTCTTCCTAAAAAAATTCGTCCAGCATGGTTGGAGAAGAAATTTTTTTTTCGGTCATAGATCGTCTAAAACATCCTCAAATGATTTAAAATGATTAGATTCTTTACTAAAATTAATGCAGTTTTTAAATTATTTGTAACTTAAAATTGAATACACCAATTGTCATATGAAACTATTTTCAAATTATAAAAGCAGCAAGTAAAAGAAGAAAAAAAATCTTCAGCCTTCACCTAATTGTCTAGAACAAATGGAAAATGAGTATTTTGTGGGAAATAAGTTTTTATGGAGAAAAACAACCCACTGTAAGCCACCTGCACATACAGTCACAAGTGAAATGAAATAATCATACTTCTCAAACAATAAAGAGACAAGAATAATACATGTTGCATGAACTAACGAAAGAAATTGTTCGGTCTGATAAAAGTACATTGTCCACAACAATATAAAGTCAATTAATATACATACACATTAGGTATTAAAGAAATGCTTTATAATAATGACAAAACTTTTGTAAATGAATGTTGGTCATCTAAAGATCTTGAAAACATTTCATTGACGAAGTGATCTAATATTGGAATGGTAACAGTACATTTGAAATACTCACTTACATTTATAGCAGGTGTATTATCTATATGAACTTGTCTATCAGTAGGCCTGCATATTGATTCTTTCATATCGACCAATATTACAAATGCCAATCTTCATGGTGGTAACTATTTTAACATTATTTCTAGTTTCTAAACAGGTTGTTTTCAATGTTTTGATCATTCCAAAAAACCTTTGATATCAATTTTTTGGATTATAAGATTTTAGTAACATCAAGTTTCAATAAATATATGTGTTTCAGAACAACATGTGCAATATTAGCTCCTGAAAGTCCCCACTTAAAATGTATAAAAGCAACAAAATCTTCTATTATACTTTGGCTATTAACATAACACAACCCAATACTCATTCTCTCTTTATTCAGACAATCTGCAGCCTGATGTTTTTTAACATTTCAGTGGATGCTTTCTAACATTACAGTGGATGCTTTCTAACATTACTGTTGATGCTTTCTAACATTACAATGGATGCTTTCTAACATTACTGTTGATGCTTTCTAACATAAAAGTGGATGCTTTCTAACATTACAGTGGATGCTTTCTAACATTACTGTTGATGCTTTCTAACATTACAGTGGATGCTTTCTAACATTACTGTTGATGCTTTCTAACATTACAGTGG
>JAUELD010037713.1:16285-31062 GCA_031471615.1 Aglantha digitale
ATTACGCCTCCTGGACTTCGATCCCAGACCTTGTTATTAGAGAGACTTTGTTGGGTATGCTACTATTGAGAGCCATTTTGATTAGTAACCGCGTTTCAATCAGTTAAGTTCATTTATTGTTAATATTACGCCTCCTGGACTTCGATCCCAGACCTTGTTATTAGAGAGACTTTGTTGGGTATGCTACTATTGAGAGCCATTGTGATTAGTAACCGCGTTTCAATCAGTTAAGTTCATTTATTGTTATTTATTTTTGAAGATAAAGATAAAAACGAGTTTATTTAAATTTTCTAGCCCCCTGTACTATTAACCCCTATAATTGCCATTTTTATCCTTCGAGGTGTAGATCATTGAAGATAGGTAATAACAAATCATAAGACTGTTTGTTTGGAAGATTTTTGATGACTATATAGTTAGCATTAATCTTCCTACTTTGTGATCAAATTTAACTTAATTTATAAAATTGAGCTGAGCTGAAATTTAGACAAAGGGCCTGTAAACTGGAAAAGTCTAGCATACAGGACTTTCTCAAAATTTAAGCTCGCACGTTTCAATTTTAATTAGAATTTTTATTAAAATTCATTAGCACGATATATAGCTATATATAAACAATATTAATGAGAATATATTCTGTATTGTTATCTCAACAATATACATACGTTAGATACATGCTAGTTACATAGTCAAATTATACTTGCTTTATTGATCTCTATTTTCAATGATCTACACTTCCAAATGCCCAGGTACAAGGTGTTTTCATATTTTAAATTCTTTATCATCAAACATGGTTTCTATACGAAATACTAAAATTCTTAAAAGCACAAATGATGATGTATTGTCTGACGTCATGCCATGGTCTTATATTCTTTTTTTTTTAATAACCTCTTTGTTAGTCAATTTCGATTTCAAGAATCTCTAATATGAAAATTGTTTGCTTGCATCATATATGACCATAAAAAAGCTAAATTGATCTACAAAAACCATCTGCAGGGGAAATCAAGAAAAAAATAAATACCATTATTTAAGTTAATTAAATTTTTGCTATTTTTAAATAACTCAATGACTGTGATAGTGATTTTAAGTTGATATTTATCCTAACCGATTCAGTGATTTTGTACTAAAGAGACTCGATTTTCAGAAAACTTGCACCTGAACAGTTGATTACTGTTAAAATATTTAAAAATTGATTTAAAATATAGTAGCATAATGCTTTCATAGCATAACAAATTCTTTTCAACCTAAACTTTTACAAAAATACTAAATAAACAAAAAGTGGGAACAGCAAATAAACACACATGTCTTTGCTATCTATACCTTTGTTTAACATAACAACTGGTTAAATAAAAATTAGTGTAGTTAAATTATCTAAACTATAAACTCTATAATTGCTCTTTAATTGGTCTTGGTAGAACCGGTTAGTTAGAATCTAAGAATCCGCGCATGCGTGGATAAGTAGAGACTCGAGAACGCGTAGCAGCAACTTATATATTATAAATGGTTCACAGAATTTTGATATTTATGAGTAGAACAAATAGTGTATACGATACAAGCAACTAGCATTAAACACTCTAATCATATTTACATAGATAAATACATACCCCCTTTAGTGGTTCACCCTCTTTGCATAGAAATACAACTTTGTACGTTCGACAATACATGTTTTTCTAGAATAACGGTAGACAAAAAAACAAAACCCGACGATGGAGTGCAAAAACTCTTGCAAACGACCTAACCTTTAAAGCCTCCGAAATAAGTTGCTTTTTAACTTATCTTGATTATTATCATCTTACGAGTCTGCTTCTCTGTTATCACAATTTCTATGAGAGTTTTGTGTAATGAAAACTTCATGTTATGATGTTTCGAAATTGTTATTTTTTTTAAAAAAAATAAAAACTTTATATATTTAAATACGAATTTAAAAATGATCCTATTTTAACAACTTTAATACGAAATTATTAAGAAATGCTTGATCTTAAATATCAAGCTAATATACATCAAGGCAGTAGCAAAAAAAACCTTAAATATACTAGAATCTGGGAACGAGGGGCTTTTCATGGTGAATACTTCTTGTAGCCTTACAATAACCATACTGCACTTTCAACAATATTTGTAGAGTTATAATACGAGCCTCAAATACTACAATAGATATATCGATCGCCCAAAGTAGATAAGTTAAAAAGATATACACTCTCGTCACACCAACGTACGTTAGTTACCGTCAACTACTCTAGTTACTGTTTTGAGAGTTTAAATAAACACATTGATTAAAATTATATACACAAAAGAGATGAATCCGTCCTAATTAGCTGTTACATTGTAGAAGTTGTTGCATTGTGGGAGTTGTTGCATTATTGTATTCATATATACAAACTTTTTATCCTATCGTGATTTATGATAACAACTTATCTAGACTTTAATAATAAAATAGATTGTTTATATAATATAATAGGACATAACTGAAAACTTCGTTATGTTTTGTTATTATCAACTTTCAAGGCTTTTTTTTACGTTTTTTTTACAGAATGTTTTGAATTAACAGATCAGAGTAGAGTTTATGGAAAAACTCCATGTAGCTAAATAACAACCAGTTTCAGACCGATATTCTTTGACGGTCAATGAGCTCAGTGTAGTTTGAACGAACTCTCTAGATTCAAGTTTCACCAAATTTCAGCCTTTATATCTAGATTACAGATAAAAGCCAAAAAAATAGTAGAATGGCGCAACAATGGAATCACGTTTTTACTCGATTTACACTCAAATTTGGACGGTCCGTTTCTAATTTTTAAACAGCCTACTAGACTACTTACGACTGTTCAATTGATTGGTGTTTTACTTAAACATTTTGTTATAATAAGATAATTATTTCGTTTATTGCATGTTAATTGATATAAAACTAAAAAAAGTTAAATTTGATTTGAAAGTTAACTTTTTAGTATGATTAATTTGTTTGGACAAAATTATGACTTTTCTGCTAAAATGCAGAACAAAATCTAAAAAATGCCAGGTATTATTTGGATATCTGCATCAATATTTAATATTCGTATATTGATATTTTATAATGTAAACATCGCCCACTATTTTTAGTTGACATTTGCACTGTGTTTGTAATTAAAGCCGCTTAATTTCAATGGTCTTGATAAGTCTAACAAAAACAGTGAACAAATCATATTTTAATGCTTTTATTATCAAGGCAAAGCGAAAACACTTTGTTCCCAGTTTTTATTGAATTTAGCTTTGCAGTTTAAATATATCGGTCAATCTTGACACATTTAACTTACTTCTCATCAAAAATGGCCATGGAGAAGGGAACTCCTGAGTTTATAAGAGGACAGCTTTTCGACGTTGGACCAAGATACAAAGATCTGCTTTATATTGGTGAAGGTGCATACGGAATGGTCTGGTAAGTTTATCTTCATTAAGACAAAGTTAATTTGTCTCGTGTTTGATTTTTTGCTAGCAGTTTTATAGCTAAGCTTGTTTTGTATTTTGCAATTACTTATAAAGGTCTTTTTGCATAGATTTTTTAGGCAGTTATTTATTATCAGTTCTGTTAGTGTTTTATATTGGCAGTATTAAATTTGCTTTCAATAATTTCAAGTATAAAAATAAAAATGTTTAGTATAGACATTTTTTTAACAAATACAACAAGGTTTATAATTACATACCTATCATCCATGCAAATCATTAGCACATATATCTTTCTTGTTGCCTTTGTTGTTTAAAAATGTCTACTAAACACGGTTTTGTATTTTTGTACTTGGAATTATTCCAAACAAATTAATCCTTGCCTGGAATCATTTGTGTTTTTTGTTAAATGCCTTGCTATATTTTTGAACGCTCGCATTATTGAAAAGGGTTCTATAATTTCAGTCCTGGCCATCCGTCACGCTTTTTCTCAGTATTGGTTCATAATTTTTTTTTGATTTTTTTTGCTCAAAGATGGGTACTTATAAGGTCTTTCAAATACCATATGAGCCTGCTCCGAAAAACTCCTGTTTCAGGTATTTTTAGGACAATAGGTCCAATTTTACCCAAATTTGTGCAGCAGATCTAAAACTTGATTTTTCAGATGAATTTATATTCGTCACCTAATACTGTATAGTTTTTGTTATTAAGGGGTCTAAAGGTCGAATTTTGACCAAATTTAAGGTCACTGTGCCATTGAGTTAGAACTTTAAATTTTATTGATTTTTTGCATGAAGTTAGACACTGATAGATGCTTCCAAAAAGCGATATTAGATTTAATAAATAAAAACTGAGGGTTCACTGATTCTGAAATCCTTGTTTATTTTAAAATTAGCTATGAAATGATACTGAGATTTGTTCAATGCAAGAAGAATGTTTAAACAGTCAGGCCAGGCAATAGTCATTAATTGAGAGATCCAACAATTTTAACTCAAGTTTAGTCTAGCCCAAATTTTATATGGTTTTTCTGGATCTAGTGGACAAAATAGAAAATTATGTCAGAACATTCATTAATGATCAATGATCAGTCTATAAACATTGTTAGTTGTAAGACAATAAACTACTTACTTTGTAATAATATTAGTATTTTCTTTTAAAACAAGAATTTTGTTTGAATTATTATTCTATTATTATTGGACAGTCAGGCTAAGAAAGTCTTGATAATCTCTCTATCCTGTAACAGGAATAAAAATTCTTCTTATTTTTCATGTAAGTTTAAATGGTAAAAAAAATTACCCAAATTTTACTGTTTTGTTTTTTGAACCAAATTATTGAACTTTATTAAGCATTTCCACAATTTTCAGATTGATTGATTGTGAAATTTGAGAATTTATAAATATGATTGAAGGTTTTAAAATGAAATATTCTGTTTGATGAATAAATGATGGATGCAAACATACCAAGAGAAACAAACTTTTTTTCTATTTTACACAAAAACTTGTTTTGCAAGCTGTGTTTCCTTTCTTTTCACTAATTTATTCTTAGAAATAAAAAAACAAAAAAAACTGCCATTTTGATTTTGTTTCCCGTTTTAAGCAGATTTTCACGAAAAACTATACATTTCTTTTTTTTTTAAAAAATATTTTAATTTCTATTATATATGTATTATTTTATGTTTTATTTTAAAATTTTAGTAATAAAAATAAATATATAAATGAATTATTAAAATCTATAAAAGAAATACCCCTTAAAGAGGGAAAGGCAGAAGTAAGGACAGTACAATATATCGTTATGTCTATATCTTTGATGTCCCTTCTCCATACACACAAAATGATATTTGAAGCAGTGTTCTATAAAATAAAATGACTTTAAAATGTGACCTTTAAAGGCTGTCTTACATATGATTTTGTTTTCAAAAATAAAAATAAAGTTATATTAAATGAATTTGTTACCAAAATGACAAAATATGTATAGTTTTCTTATTATTAAAATAAATTTTAATGAAGATCTTTAATTTTTAAAGATTTTCAATTTCTAAAGATTTTCAATTTCAATTCTAATTTTTTGTTTTTGTATTTTTTTTTGTATCAAAGCTACTTGCCGTTGAAAAGTGTCAGAATAGAATATGTAGTCTGTAGGTCAAAGATATAGATAATTTAGAAACTTTTTATTTGCATGGCTTCCTAAATGCTTTCAAAGCCCTTTTGTTCAATAGTAACTTTGCTTCTAGTTTTGCTTACATTTGATTGATTTATGCTGTAACCTGTAAGCCAGCTATAAGTCACCTTGGGGTAGTGATAAAATGTTCATATCTTATTCTAGGTTTGTTTTCATGCACGTGTTTCTGATTTATGTGAAGCATTTCATGTGAAATAATTTTTTTTTTTACATTTTAGTTCAGCAACTGATACAAAGAATGGAACAAAAGTTGCTATAAAGAAAATCAGTCCGTTTGAGCATCAAACATACTGCCAAAGAACTTTGCGTGAGATAAAGATATTAGCAAGATTCAACCATGAAAATGTTAGTATATTGATGTTAAAATTATGGCTACAAACACATAGAAGATTATTTTGCCTTTGAAGTGACATTATATAGACTTTACTTTCCCATTCTAAATGGGGGATAAATGCTAATATTTGGGCATTACAGAGCCCTTTTTCTGCATGCTAAGTGCTGCATGGTAACCTATGCAAATAATGCATCGCTGTTTCAAAAAATGTTACTTTCTATGTAACAATTGCCCAAAAGTTTTAATAAGTTTAAGAATTAACCAACAATAGAATGTTATAAAAAATGTATACAAATCGAAAAAAATTATGTAATTTTAAAAATCCAGTGAAATAAATAACACTAAATTATTCATAATGTGAATTACTGTTCAGTTCTTTTCGGTTATAGATATACAGTTTATAACTTTTATTCTTTAGTAATTTCCTTCTAATTAAAACTTGCTTGTCACTCAGTGGTTTACATTTTATAAAATAAGTTTAAAAGAAATAAGATTATAGATAAATAGGGAATTTTTTTATTAAAAGCTTGACAGGTTTAAATTGAAAATCTGTTTTATCTGTTGACTATTTTCTTTGGTTCTATTTTTATTCTGAGGATATTTTATTCTGTATGCACAGAATTTTATAAAAAAAAATTATCTATGATTTACCCTTCCCTGTTCATGAATTGATTTTATTGAAAGAAGAAAAATCAAATAGGTAAGGAAAATGGCTTTGAAATAAATAAAATATAAATTAACTGACAGAAAAATGTTTACTTTATTACTGATTTTGTTAAAATTTGAAACTAAAAAAGGCAAAAAAATAAATAAAAAAATTGCTTTTGCTTTCTATCTACTAAATTTCTTCATCACTATTTATTACAGTTTTTTAGATTGATTTTTCTGTTATCTGTTAAAAACCTTAATTTTATTTAAGTAAAAAAACTGTTTTATTTCAAGCATATTTACTTATGCACATTTACTATGTACTGATCCCTAATATCAGCAAATCAGCTAGCAAAAGATAAGTTGTAAAAAGTTTTAGGGTGTTTTAAAGTGCTTAGTTTTTACTAAAAGAATTAATTTAGTTCTTGAGTTGTTAATTTCCATGTGGAAAGTCTAGAATCGAATCAGCATTTTCAAGTGAAAATTGATTTTTATATTAAATGCAAGCATTGATCATTGATATTTCTAGAACATAAGCATAATATTATGAAATTTGATACTGTGAATGTAATAATGTGTCTGAGGACCCTTTTATAATCAGCCATGATATTGTTTTTAAAAAACATAATTTTCTATAAGAAATTCTGTAAACATAGACCTTTTTTATAAAGCTAAATTTTTAAATCATTGGAATAAATAAAAAATATAAATAACAAAATTGTTACATCAAACTTAAATCATCAAATTTGCATTTATCTTTATATCAGTTGTTTATAACTTGATAAGTTTAAAGTACAAAAAGTAGTCTTTTGTCTAATAGCTATCAATTTGTGATCTGGTAAATGATGAAAGAATGCATAAGCTAAATAGAATTTAATTGTGATAATTAAATCTCTAATATTATTTTTTTTATTTAAAAAAATGTGTAATTTATTTTTGACTGAAAACTTTCTGCCAAATTGATTTTATTAATATTTCTTACTGAAGTCTGCGCTAAAAAATGATGGTCAGTAATGGATACTTATAAAGAAAAAATCTTAAATATGGCACCCGTAAATAACTATAATTCTAAATTTTTCTATTTCACTATATGCCTTTCATTCCAATTATGCTTGAGGATCTTATGACTTCATTTTTTACCATTTTTGCCAGATTTGCCATTTTTTGAAAATGAAAAAATAGAGAAGATAAACTTGTGAGACCAACTCAAAAAGGGATCGTAATACTTTTGCTAAATCTCTTAGCATACTTATACAAATATACTGTTTGAAGTGAAATGGCCGCTATTATTTTTTTGTCTATTTTTAGATTATCAATATTCAAGATATAAAGCGTGCTCCTACAATAGATGATATGAAAGATGTGTATCTTTTTCGTAAACAATGTCCTGGAGTAGTTAATCTAATTTTATGGATGAATTGTTTGAGACGTTGTTTACATTACAACAGTTACTAGGCTTAGGTGAATCACAGTGCTTACAGGTCTCAAAGTTATTGACAAGGGAAATCCACTCTCTATGAGCATTTTTAACAGTCTTGAAAATTTCTTTCACAAGCTGAATTTGAATTTAGTAACTAATTTAATCTATAATTTCTATCTATTCAAATGAAAAGATATAATAAATAAGTGTACTGTATATATGTATACTTTCATGTAAAATTTTAATTTCACAATGATAAACTTTTTTAATAATAAAACTCTTTGTTACGATGGATTATTACGATAGACAGCTTTTAATCCTACCATACAGTGATATTTCCCTTAACTTATTTATTCTACAGATATATTGTACAAACTTTGATGGAAACAGATTTATATAAGTTGTTAAAAACACAAAAACTTAGCAACGACCATATCTGTTATTTCTTATACCAAATATTAAGAGGCTTAAAATATATACATTCAGCTAACGTATTGCATAGAGATTTAAAGCCTAGCAACTTATTGTTAAACACAACATGTGATTTAAAGGTTTGTAAATTATTTTGTTTCAGACTATTACATTATTAGAGTCTACATTTTTCACATAAGCAAAATTTCCATACCAGTAGGCGAGCAAGGATACCCAAATTCAGATCCCTTAACAATTTATTTTCAAATATTGTTATTTTACAACTATGTTAATTATGAAATACAGACCCTTATCTGTTTATGCTTAGATTATGTTCTTGCTCAAGCCAACTGAAATAAGTGTTTTCCTTTTCACTTACGTTTCTTACTATATGGTGATAGAATCTTGTTTACTTCTATGAAAGAGATAATGATTCAGTGTTTTACAATACTGCTGATTTGCTTTGAAATGTCTAATTTAGCCCTTATTATTTTTATTATGGATAATATTACGCATGTTGTTAATAACTTTGTTTAAATCATTCCTACGCTTTATTTAATTATTTTTTTGGAACTAGATATGTGATTTTGGTCTTGCGCGTGTAGCTGATCCCGAACACGACCATACAGGTATATTAACTGAATATGTAGCAACTCGATGGTACAGAGCTCCGGAAATTATGTTGAATTCGAAAGGATATACAAAATCGATTGACATTTGGAGTGTGGGGTGTATTTTAGCAGAAATGTTATCCAATAGACCATTGTTTCCTGGAAAACATTGTATCTTTTCATCTTTTTTGTTTGTTTCGTTTGTTTACAGAATGTATATTTTTTTATCATTTAGTAAGATTAAATATTATGTCCATACAAAAAAATATATATTAGTAGCAGATACAATTCTTAAAATATTTTTATTTGAAATACGCATCTAGTTTATTCATAAAAACAGTGTAGTTTTTTTTTATGATCTTTTATATTGCTGTACTCAATGTGGAAATGGTGTAATTTACTAATGATTTGAATTGTTTTGTCTTTGACACTACTGCATAGATCTTGATCAATTAAACTTGATTTTAAATATACTGGGTTCCCCATGTCAAGAATCTTTACTTTTTATAAAGAATGATAAAGTAGGTCTAATTTTTTCTTATAATTTCCAGTACAATAATTTCATAAAATTTTAGTTAAATATTTGTTTAATTTTTTGTTTTTAGGCTAAGAGCTATCTGCAAGGTTTACCTTTCAAAGAAAGAAGACCTTGGACAGCTGTTTTTCCTAACGCAACTCCCAATGGTATGTGCTTTTGAATTTGTATTTAAGCACAACTTCCTTGATTTACCTAGTTGCATTAACTGACTAGTTGTTATGCAATGATTATGCTTTAGTTTTCTTAAAGCTAATTTAGTTCAGATATTTAAATTTCCAGCTTTCTAAAACATCCATTTTGATCTAAAAAATCTCAGGCGAGAGACAGTTATTGTTATTTATGTTAAATTAAACTTTTTTGAGAAATTTTGAGGAATTTTTACTTTTTTCATATATTTTGCACAAAATTTGTGAATCATTTATGAAGAAACATGATGAAGAAGTTTTTTTAAAACCAGACATTTTTCGAAGATTCTTAATGTTGTATTATTGAAATAAGAAGGCCATTTTGGGCCCAAAAAGTAATATTTTTAAGCTATTCAAATTCTATAAGATTGTAATGGTTTTGTTTAGCTCTGGATTTACTGGATAAGTTGTTATCATTCAATCCGGTTAATCGAGTTACAGTAGAAGAAGCATTAGCCCATCCATATTTAGAACAATATTATGACCCTCAAGATGAGGTGCGTCCATTCAATATTTTGCGGATTATAGTTAAAATGTTTCTCTAACTATACTATTTATTAATATGCTAAGAAATGTAGAAAGTGTATTGTGATAATTTTTGGCTGGTGTGAAGTTTCCTCCTAGCAGCTTTCCTTTGCAAAAAACGTTTAATATAATATGATGTCAATGCATTGTACTTAAAGAACACAGGTCTTATTGATGATTTAACCATGTTTTGGTAAAAAATACTACTGAATGTATTTTTCAAATATGCTGCTTTTAAACGCATGTGTAAAGAGTATAATAAATAAGATTTCTTTTCACTTAAATTTGTAAAAATTTCTGGGGAAGCCATAAAAAGGTTGCCTAGTGTTTAGTATGAGAAATATTTAAATGTTTTACTTATCTAATTGCAGACTTTGTGTTGTCAACAGTTTGACTGTGTAATTTATGTGTAAAATTGTTAATACTGTGTAGGTTAAACTTTCTTTTTCTGTTTTAGCCCATTGCTGAAGAACCATTCACCTTCAACACTGAGTTAGACGATTTACCTAAAGAGAAACTTAAAGGTTGTAGCTTGTTTACTATTTCTTTTATTATGTTGTCTGTTAACATGGCTTTGCCTTTTTCACATTTTACTAGATTTTGTGATCTTTTCAACTTATTAATTAAAGAAGAAATATGAAGAGTGATATTTTTTGTAGTTTTTTAATTATAGTTAATGATAAGAAACTTAAAAGCGATAAAATAAAAGAACACATAATTATTAAGGCGTCATAGCAAAAAAAACCTTTGTGAAGATTTAAGCAATCTAGCATTTAATGTTTTTAAAAAATTTAACTTAGAGTTGAAAAAAAAAATGTCTCTGAAATGTTGTTAAAGGTAAAGATTTAAAGTGAATTTTTTTTGAAGACCTGTTTTATAAAGTTAAACTTGGAATTACGGTGATAACGGTGATAACCCTGTTTCAATGTTTAAATAACAGCCTAATATGATGTCACTTTTCATCATAGAAGCTAACTCTTTTTTCCTTTTTTTTCTTCTTCTTCATCAAAGTGGGAATGTTTAAGAATGTTAAGAAGTAATTGTAGTTGTGTAGCTTGTTTTTAATATTTTAGAAATGATATTTGAGTCAACAAGCGTATATGGAATGTAAATAATACAGGTAGAGTAAAAAGTCTCTTTTGTAATTAGGATTGATTTAACATTGATACTATGTAAACCATCGTTGTTATTTTGATCTTACTTATTGTAAATTGAGTTTTATGTAGTGTTAAATTTATGTTTGTTATAATATTTTCTAATACCACCTGCTGGTATCCATTAATAGAGCTCTGAATAGTTTAGCATTTTTCCTTTTATTAACAAAAATATCTTAACCTCTTCTGTATAGATACCTCTCTAAGTATAAATGTGCCTCAATATAAAAATGTCACTGCCCTAACATATAATGCCCCTCCATCAGTGTAAATATCTCCCCCCGTCAGTACAAGTGTATTCTCTCTGTATAAATATCTCCCAGTAAAGTCCCTTTCCCTTGGTATACATAATCCTCCCCCAGTAAAAATATTGTTAACGCTACTGCATTATTGTTTTATCTGATTCTTTTCTATATTTCAGCTTAAAATGAAACTAGTTGTAAATAGAGTTTTTCTGTTCATACATAAAGAGGTAATAATAAAAAATCTATATGTTTATTAACTTTCTGTTTCAGTAGTAATTGTTTGTTCAACGGATGATCATCTGTGTTCTATCATCCTTATGTCTGTAGGCGAGGGTTTTAGAGACGAATTATTTTAAGTTTGCTCTCTTTGACTTAAACCTATTTGAAAATATATATTCTGATTTTTTGCTGTACATATGTAGACTGATTTATCTTACAGTGAATAACGTTTTAAGTTTTCGCCCAACCATTAACAAATCATACAAATTGTGAATTCTACTCATTTTTAATAGAAATTTCGCCATGAATGGCTCTTTTTTTCTGTCGCAAAATTGTTTTGGTCCCAAAGTTGTTGTTTCCCCTCTCAAGGTTTTCTACTAAGGCTCTGTTGTGTTTTTTTTAGTTTCATTTTTTTCCTAAGCTTGTGCACTTTTTTGTTAGCTAATAAGGTTGAGGAACTGTATTAGAGAGGTTCCATCCATTTAAAAATTAAGGTATTTTTGGCCTAGTTTTTCATATTATGATAGTAAGTTGTCCTGTAATGCTCTCTGGAAGGCGAAATGCCACCTACTTAAGTTTAATGCTCTCTGGACGGCGAAATGCCACCTACTTAAGTTTTTATTATTTGACTTTATTTACAGCGTATGGTGAATTACGTACTTGGTAAAAAAACACAAAGCTATGGTCGATTTAAAATAAATAAAAATAATTTTTTTAAATAAAAAAAAAATCCAATCAATCAATCAAAAATAATGTAATCAACTTTTTGTATAAATTGCGTGGTAAAGAATGAAAGCGATCCATCGAGTTTCTCCTCACTTGGTATGGTTACAGTATTACGATGTTGTCATAGTGACAGAATGATGTCATCGCTGCTATTTATCATTGGCTTCATTAAAATAGAATGTCAATCTTACTGTGGAATGGTATCTTGTGTTGTTGTTGTAACCTTTGATTATGTAGCATTTCTTTTGTGTTTCAAAATTGTATAATTGAGTTGTTTTCAGTTTTATCGTAACTTTTATCTCGTCTTCGATAGTTTTATGTTCATATATGTGAATCGACAATCTTTTACAAAAGTACTGAAATCTGCAGAAAAGTCGCTATGAACGTTTCTGTAATGGCTTTGGTCGTCTACATGTCACATTTTCTTCTTTTGTTAAGGACTAAAATCTACTTGCAAAGCTTTTCTGTTAAATACACGATTTCCCATGCTATCGTGACTTTCATTTGTAATTGGCTTTTCCTTAAGATATTGCTTTAAAATCAAAATAAAAAACCAGTACATGGTGTGAGTTGTGAGGACGGTTCTATTAATTTCGTATCTATATACAACACGAATCGCGTTGATATTTTTTGTCGAGTTGACGACGAGTTAGTCTTTATTAAATGATATTATTTAAAGATTTTTTTTGCTCCCACTGTAAATTCATTACTTTTAGAAAGTGATGTTTGATAGATTTTTATTGAATAAACATTTAACTTGAGCGCCCACCATTGAAATAAATCAAAGCATTTTGAAAAATGAACGTGAAATTCGGTTTATTTGTCCAAATACCAGCTAATTTTGTTCTGACCAGTTGTTTTTATTTTTCATCAATGCTTAAAATAAACAAATTGGTGGGCGGAGTGTTTACGGTTAATAGGTGTAATAATGTATTTTTTTGGTAACCATATTTTGTATGTGGAATTTCTATAATAAAATAGACGAAAAAGATCTATAGGTTTAAAGAAGCAATATCGATGATAGTAAAACGAATATGGTTTAAATAGGAAGTATATTTCTAATTCTAATCTAGTCGGCTAAAGATAACAGTTTCGAATAGAAAGTTGCATTTCACGGCGCCTTTGTTATTGATCAGCTAATATATTACGATTATATATATTTATATATATACAATACTCTTTTGTTCTGTTATTGTTTCTGACATGCCTTTTTTATTACTTGTACGTGGTTAGAAATATGTATTCTCTTTTATTTGTCTAAAAGTATAAACATCTGTAATTTACATGATAGGCTTGTACATGCGCATAGCGTTCCTTCTAATAATATCTTATGTTAATAGAGAATCGAAAGAAAATAAAGATGGTGTTTGTAACATTTATTTATTATGGACTGTTGATTGTTATTACTATTATTCACTTTTTTGTAACACAAATATAATTTACTCTAATACTATATTATTACCCTAGTTGTCAAGAAAACGTAAAAATAAAACTAATTTATTTTTGTTGTTGTTGAAAAGCCGAATGCAACGTGAATACATTTCCCATCGTGCATTCCTCTCATAAATTTCCCATCGTGCGTACTGTCTGTATCTGAAGAATATCACTTATATCAAATACAAAAATACATAACATAAATAACATCGCCCGCTTTCCCTAAGCAAACCTTTTTACTTTCACCAGTCTGAGCCCCTGAATAAATCAAAAAAAGACTATTTGTTGGTAATTGGGATATCGTTAATTTTGATAATAAAATGGCTTCCATATATGGTAACGATCTATTGCAAGAAAAGAAGGTATAGAGACTAGCTATTGCATTGTGCTTGGTGTGTTTAGCTATTGCATTTTGGTTGGTGTGTTCAGCTATTTATATTTATATTTTTCTATTTATTTAGGAATATTTACAGCAGCGTTTTCAGGGTTTTTAAAATTTAAAAGTCGGCAGCTGTATCGGATTTTAATTTTCAAAATTAAAAATCTCAAAAGCTGAAATTAAAAAACAAAAAATTATAAATAGCAGTGATCGTAAATTTTGTAACCACATTTTTATAGTTTAAAATTTCTATTATTAATGGTTAGTTATACACAGGGTGTGTCATTGGTGTGCACCGCTGCTACTCGGTTTGGCAAAATGCATACTCTTGATCTCGGCTTTTCTTTTGAATTTGTAAAATTTGC
>JAUELD010037757.1:0-13784 GCA_031471615.1 Aglantha digitale
AAAGATATATTACCAACATATTTTTTAAATCTGGGCTATGTCCAGCAAATTATGTTAGAAAAATGTTTGAGATTTCAGAGCATTATAATTTAACAATAGCTTCCTTTAAGTTTAAAGCTTTCTTGTGGTTAAGCCAAATGTACCTTCAAATGAGGCACTGCTTCTCAGTTGTTTTGCTTTGGCACAAACTTTGCATTTTTCAAAAGTCTTTAGAATCATAAATGCTTGCTCTTATATTAATAGAGTATTTTAAGTAGCAAATTGACTTTTCTGTCATTAATTTTTTGTGATTGACGTTTTGTTCCTCACGTCAGAACTTTTATTACAGCTGCTAAAATTAACACTAGTGGTAAAATGTAAAACTTATCTAACAAATCGTTCCTAATGTTTCCACGAATGTTTTGTGTTATTATTATATGTATTTGGTTTTTCACATTTTAAAACGTCATCTTCACTACAAATTTGAAATATAAACAAATTTTGCAAAGCCCGTTACCCTGGAATGATTTACTGGGATATAAAGGGTTTTACACCACATTTTCTCTAGAGTAGAACTTGAAAGGATGCTTATTTAAATTCTGTTTGAAATGTTACTCGTATGGTAAACTTTTATTTTAAAGATTTAATTTTGGTGTTGCGTTTAATAATACTTACTAATTTGATACTCTATCTTATGTTGATATTTCTTTTAAAAGTATCATGACAAAGATTAATAATACTATCAGCATCTTGCATATGTTGATTTAATTGCAAATTATATTACAAATCGATTCAATAACAGTAAGCTTAGAAAATGTTTTCGATACAGTTAAAAAAAGTCGACACATTTAGTATTTTTTGTCGTCAGAAAGATGTGAAAAGTAACTTTGAAACATTCCATTGATAACATTCAAGGATAAAATTATTCAGCATTTTGAAAATGTCTGAGCTTTTGTTCTTTCAATGGAAAGTTACTTTTCACATCTTTCTCACGACAAAAAATACTTAATGTGTCGACTTTTTTTATTGTATTGAATACATTTTCAAAACTTACTGTTATTGAATCGATTTGTAATATAATTTCCAATCAAATCAACATATGCAAGATATAATGCTTTAAAATCTCAAACATTTTTCTAACATAATTTGCTGGACATACCCCAGATTTAAAAAATATGTTGGTAATATATCTTTAAATGTATTTGAGACATTCTTTATAAATTTTATTAGTAGTTGCAAGATACACAAGTTCCGTAGTGTAGTGGTTATCACGTTCGCTTAACACGCGAAAGATCCCCGGTTCGAGCCCGGGCGGAACTAAGTTTAGCAACTGCTGCATGATGATGTCATTTAATTACTTTGGACATTTGTTACCAAACGTTAGGTAATTCTTAATTAAAATATAAATTTCTAGGTAGTGCTTTCTTAGGATATCAGTTTAGAACAACTGTTCGATATTCCGTGTGGTCTAGTGGTTAGGATCCGGCGCTCTCACCGTCTTTTTATTTAAAATAAAAAGTATACCATACGAGAAACATTTCAAACATAATTTAAATAAGCATCTTTTCAAGTTCTACTCTACAGAAAAACGGTGTAAAACCCTTTATATCCCAGTAAATCATTCCAGGGTAACGGGCTTTGCATAATTTGTTTATATTTCAAATTTGTACGAAAGATGACGTTTTGAAATGTGAAAAAACAAATACACATAATAATAACACAAAACATTCGTTGAAACATTACGAACGATTTGTTAGATAGGTTTTAATATTTTACAACTAGTGTCAATTTTTGAAGCTGTAATAAAAGTTCTGACGTGAGGAACAAAACGTCAATCACAAAAAATTAATGTCAGAAAAGTCAATTTGCTACTCAAAATACTTTAATAATATAAGAGCAAGCATTTATGATTTTAAAGACTATTGAAAAATGCAAACTTTGGTGCAAAAGCAAAACAACTGAGAAGCAGTGCTTCATTTGAAGGTAGATTCAGCTTGAGCACATGAAAGCTTAACACTTAAAGCAAGCTATTGTTAAATTAAAATGCTTTGAAATCTCAAACATTTTTCTAACATAATTTGCTGGACATAGCCCAGATTAAAAAAATATGTTGGTAATATATCTTTAAATGAATTTAAGACATACTTTATAAATTTTATTAGTATTTGCAAGGTGCACAAGTTCTGTAGTGTAGTGGTTATCACGTTCGCTTCACACGCGAAAGGTCCGCGGTTCGAGCTCGGGCGGAACTAAGTTTAGCAACTGCTGCATGATGATGCCATTTAATTAATTAGGACATTTGTTACCAAAAATTAGGTAATTCTTAATTAAAATATAAATTTCTAGGTAGTGATTTCTTAGGGTATAAGTTTAGAACAATTGTATGATTCCTTATCCCGTGTGGTCTAGTGGTTAGGATCCGGCGCTCTCACCGCCGTGGCCGGGTTTCGATTCCCCGCACGTGAGCTCTGTGTTTTTGGAAAAATGTCTCCAGATTCAGCTGTGAAAACAAAACACAACAATTATCTAAAAAGGAAATCCTTTTACATTCATAAGCTTGAAACAACTATTAAAATAATTTCTCAAAATAACCAACTTTTTTTTGGGAACTGTTTTAGTATAATCATTTGAACAAAAGCTCAGACATTTTCAAAATGCTGAATAATTTTATCCTTGAATGTTATCAATGGAATGTTTCAAAGTTGCTTTTCACATCTTTCTGACGACAAAAAATACTAAATGTGTGGACTTTTTTTAACTGTATCGAAAACATTTTCTAAACTTACTGTCATTGAATCGATTTGTAATATCCTTTCCAATCAAATCAACATATGCAAGATGCTGATAGTATTATTAATCTTTGTTATGATACCTTTAAAAGAAATATCAACATAAGTTAGAGTATCAACTTTGTAAGTATTATAAAACGCAACATCAAAATTAAATCTTTAAAATAAAAAGTATACCATACGAGAAATATTTCAAACAGAATTTAAATAAGCATCCTTTCAAGTTGTACTCTACAGAAAATGCAGCGTAAAACCCTTTATATCCCAGTAAATCATTCTAGGATAACGGGCTTTGCAAAATTTGTTTATATTTCAAATTTGTATTAAAGATGACCTTTTGAAATGTGAAAAAACAAATACACATAATAATAACACAAAACATTCGTTGAAATATTAGGAACGATTTGTTAGATAAGTTTTACATTTTACCACTAGTGTCAATTTTAGCAGCTGTAATAAAAGTTCCGACGTGAGGAACAAAACGTCAATCACAAAAAATTAATGTCAGAAAAGCCAATTTGCTACTTAAAATACTTTAATAATATAAGAGCATGCATTTATGATTTTAAAGACTATTGAAAAATGCAAACTTTGGTACCAAAAGCAAAACAACTGAGAAGCAGTGCTTCATTTGAAGGTACATTTAGCTTGATCACATGAAAGCCTAACACTTAAAGCAAGCTATTGTTAAATTATAATGCTTTGAAATCTCAAACATTTTTCTAACATAATTTGCTGGACATAGCCCAGATTTAAAAAATATGTTGGTAATATATCTTTAAATGTATTTGAGACATTCTTTATAAATTTTATTAGTATTTGCAAGATACACAAGTTCCGTAGTGTAGTGCTTATCACGTTCGCTTAACACGCGAAAGGTTCCCGGTTCGAGCCCAGGCGGAACTAAGTTTAACAACTGCTGCATGATGATGTCATTTAATTTCTTTGGATATTTGTTACCAAACGTTAGGTAATTCTTAATTAAAATATAAATTTCTAGGTAGTGCTTTCTTAGGATATAAGTTTAGAACAGCTGTTCGTTATTCCGTGTGGTCTAGTGGTTAGGATCCAGCGCTCTCACCGTCTTTATCTTTAAAATAAAAGTATACCATACGAGAAACATTTCAAACAGAATTTAAATAAGCATCTTTTCAAGTTCTACTCTACAGAAAATGCTGTGTAAAACCCTTTATATCCCAGTAAATCATTCAGAACAAAAGCTCAGACATTTTCAAAATGCTGAATAATTTTATCCTTGAATGTTATCAATGGAATGTTTCAAAGTTACTTGTCACATCTTTCTGACGACAAAAAATACTAAATGTGTCAACTTTTTTGAACTGTATCGAAATCATTTTCTAAACTTACTGTTATTGAATTGATTTGTAATATATTTTCCAATCAAATCAACATATGCAAGATGCTGATAGTATTATTAAATTTTGTTATGATACCTTTAAAAGAAATATCAACATAAGTTAGAATATCAACTTAGTAAGTATTATAAAACGCAACATCAAAATTAAATCTTTAAAATAAAAAGTATACGATACGAGAAACATTTCAAACAGAATTTAAATAATCATCCTTTCAAGTTCTACTCTACAGAAAATGCGGTGTAAAACCCTTTATGTCCCAGTAAATCATTCCAGGGTAACGAACTTTGCGAAATTTGTTTAAAATTTGTACTAAGAACGACGTTTCGAAATGTGCTAAAACAAATACATTTAATAGAAATACAAAACATTCGAATAAACATTAGGAACGATTTGTTAGATAAATTTTACATTTTACAACTAGTGTCAATTTTAGCAGCTGTAATGAAAGTTCTGACAGAAGGAACAAAACTTCAATCAAATCATCCTTTCAAGTTCTACTGAACAGAAAAGCGGTGTAAAACCATTTATATCCCAGTATTGACACTAGTTGTAAAATGTAAAATTTATCTAACAAATCGTTTCTAATGTTTATTCGAATGTTTTGTGTTTCTATTAAATGTATTTTTTTAGCACATTTCGAAACGTCGTTTTTAGTACAAATTTGTACAAGTCCGTTACCCTGGAATGATTTATTGGGATATAAAGGGTTTTACACCGCCTTTCTGTTGGGTAGATGTTGAAAGGATGCTTATTTAAATTCTGTTAAAAATGTTTCTCATATGGTTTACTTTTTATTTTAAAGATTTAATTTTGCTGTTGCTTTTTATAATACCTACTAAGTTGATTCTATAACTTAAGTTGATATTTCTTTTAGAAGTATCATAACAAAGATTAATATTACTATCAACATCTTGCATTTGTTGATTTGATTGGAAAGTATATTACAAATCGATTCAATAACAGCAAGTTTAGAAAATGTATTAGATACAGTTAAAAAAAGTCGACACATGAAGTATTTTTTGTCGTCAGAAATATGTGAAAAGAAACTTTGAAACATTCTATTGATAACATTCAAAGATAAAATTATTCAGCATTTTGAAAGTGTGTGTGCTTTTGTCCAAATGATTATACTTAAACAGTTTCCGAAAAAGAGTTGGTTATTTTAGAAATTCTTTTAATAGTAGTTTCAAGCTTATGAATGTAAAGGATTTCCTTTTTAGATATTTGTTGTATTTTGTTTTCACAGCTGGAAATGGAGATGTAATTCATTAAACACAAATATCTCGTGCGGGGAATCAAACCCCGGGCACAGCGGTGAGATCGCCGGATCCTAACCACTAGACCACACGGGATAAGGAATCATACAATTGTTTTAAACTGATACCCTAAGAAAGCACTACCTAGAAATTTATATTTTAATTAAGAATCACCTAATTTTTGGTAACAAATGTCCTAAGTAATTAAATGGCATCATCATGCAGCAGTTGCTAAACTTAGTTCCGCCCGAGCTCGAATCGCAGACCTTTGGCGTGTGAAGCGAACGTGATAACCACTACACTACAGAACTTGTGCACCTTGGAAATACTAATAAAATTTATAAAGTATGTCTTAAATACATTTAAAGATATATTACCAACATATTTTTTTAATCTGGGCTATGTCCAGCAAATTATGTTAGAAAAATTTTGAGATTTCAAACCATTATAATTTAACAATAGCTTGATTAAGTGATAAGCTATCATGTGCTCAAGCTGAATCTACCTTCAAATGAAGCACTTTTTCTCAGTTGTTTTGCTTTTGCACCAAAGTTTGCATTTTTCAATAGTCTTTAAAATCAAAAATGCTTGTTCTTATATTATTAAAGTATTTTAAGTAGCAAATTGACTTTTCTGGAATGAATTTTTTGTGATTGAAGTTTTGTTCCTTACGTCAGAACTTTCATTACAGCTGCTAAAATTGACACTAGTTGTAAAATGTAAACTTTATCTAACTAATCGTTCCTAATGTTTATTCGAATGTTTTGTGTTTCTATTAAATGTATTTATTTTAGCACATTTCGAAACGCTGTTTTTAGTACAAATTTGTATAAGTCCGTTACCCTGCAATGATTTATTGTGATATAAAAGGTTTTACACCGCCTTTCTGTTGGGTAGATGTTGAAAGGATGCTTATTTAAATTCGGTTTAAAATGTTTCTCATATGGTTTACTTTTTATTTTAAAGATTTAATTTTCCTGTTGCTTTTTATAATACCCACTAAGTTGATTCTATAACTTAAGTTGATATTTCTTTTAGAAGTATCATAACAAAGATAAATATTACTATCAACATCTTGCATTTGTTGATTTGATTGGAAAGTATATTACAAATCGATTCAATAACAGCAAGTTTAGAAAATGTATTAGATACAGTTAAAAAAAGTCGACACATGAAGTATTTTTTGTCGTCAGAAATATGTGAAAAGAAACTTTGAAACATTCTATTGATAACATTCAAAGATAAAATTATTCGGCATTTTGAAAGTGTGTGTGCTTTTGTCCAAATGATTATACTTAAACAGTTTCCGAAAAAGAGTTGGTTATTATAGAATATCTTTTGATAGTAGTTTCAAGCTTATGAATGTAAAGGATTTCCTTTTTAGATATTTGTTGTATTTTGTTTTCACAGCTGAAAATGTAGATGTAATTCATTAAACACAAATATCTCGTGCGGGGAATCAAACCCCGGCCACGGCGGTGAGAGCGCCGGATCCTAACCACTAGACCACACGGGATAAAGAATCATACAATTGTTCTAAACTTATACCCTATGAAATCACTACCTAGAAATTTATATTTTAATTAAGAATTACCTAATTTTTAATAACAAATGTCCTAAGTAATTAAATGGCATCATCATGCAGCAGTTGCTAAACTTAGTTCCGCGCGAGCTCGAACCGCGGACCTTTCGCGTGTGAAGCGAACGTGATAACCACTACACTACAGAACTTGTGCACCTTGCAAATACTAATAAAATTTATAAAGTATGTCTTAAATTCATTTAAAGATATATTACCAACATATTTTTTTAATCTGGGCTATGTCCAGCAAATTATGTTAGAAAAATGTTTGAGATTTCAAAGCATTTTAATTTAACAATAGCTTGCTTTAAGTGTTAAGCTTTCATGTGCTCAAGCTGAATCTACCTTCAAATGAAGCACTGCTTCTCAGTTGTTTTGCTTTTGCACCAAAGTTTGCATTTTTCAATAGTCTTTAAAATCATAAATGCTTGCTCTTATATTATTAAATTATTTTAAGTAGCAAATTGACTTTACTGACATGAATTTTTTGTGATTGAAGTTTTGTTCCTTACGTCAGAACTTTCATTACAGCTGCTAAAATTGACACTAGTTGTAAAATGTAAAATTTATCTAACAAATCGTTCCTAATGTTTATTCGAATGTTTTGTGTTTTTATTAAATGTATTTGTTTTAGCACATTTCGAAACGTCGTTTTTGGTACAAATTTGAAATTTAAACAAATTTTGCAAAGTCCGTTACCTTGGAATGATTTACTGGGATATAAAGGGTTTTACACCGCTTTTCTGTTGAGTAGAACATGAAATAATGCTTATTTAAATTCTGCTTGAAAGGTTACTCATATGGTTTACTTTTTTTTTAAAGATTTAATTTTGCTGTTGCATTTTGTAATACTTACTAAGTTGATACTCTAACTTATGTTGATCTTTTTTTTAAAAGTATCATAACAAAGATTAATAATACTATCAGCATCTTGCATTTGTTGATTTGATTGGAAAAAATATTGCAAATCGATTCAATAACAGGAAGTTTAGAAAATGTATTCGATAAAGTTAAAAAAAGTCGACACATTTAGTATTTCTTTTCGTCAGAAAGATGTGAAAAGAAACTTTGAAACATTCCATTGATAATATTCAAAGATAAAATTATTCAGCATTTTGAAAGTATCTGTGCTTTTGTTCAAATGATTATACTTAAACAGTTCATAAAAAATAGTAGGTGATTTTGGGAAATTATTTTAATAGTTGTTTCAAGCTTATGAAGGATTTCCTTTTTAGATATTTGTTGTATTTTGTTTTCACAGCTGAAAATGGAGAATTATTTCATTAAACACAAAACTTTCGTGCGGAAAATCAAACCCCGGCCACGGCGGTGAGAGCGCTGGATTCTAACCACTAGACCACACGGGACAAGGAATCATACAATTGTTCTAAACTTATATCCAAAGAAAGCACTACCTAGAAATTTATAATTTAATTAAGAATTACCTAATGTTTTGTAGCAAATCTCCAAAGTAATTAAATAACATCATCATGCAGCAGTTGCTAATTTTAGTTCCGCCCGGGCTTGAACCGGGGACTTTTCGCGTGTGAAGCGAACGTGATAACCACTTCATTACAGCTGCTAAAATTGACACTAGTTGTAAAATGTAAACTTTATCTAACTAATCGTTCCTAATGTTTATTCGAATGTTTTGTGTTTCTATTAAAAGTATTTATTTTAGCACATCTCGAAACGTTGTTTTTAGTACAAATTTGTAAAATTCCGTTACCCTGGAACGATTTACTGGGATATAAAGGGTTTTCCACCGCCTTTTTGTTGGGTAGATGTTGAAAGGATGCTTATTTAAATTCTGTTTAAAATGTTTCTCATATGGTTTACTTTTTATTTTAAAGACTTAATTTTGCTGTTGCTTTTTATAATACCTACTAAGTTGATTCTATAACTTAAGTTGATATTTCTTTTAGAAGTATCATAACAAAGATTAATATTACTATCAACATCTTGCATTTGTTGATTTGATTGGAAAGTATATTACAAATCGATTCAATAACAGCAAGTTTAGAAAATGTATTCGATACAGTTAAAAAAAGTCGACACATTTAGTATTTTTTTTCGTCAGAAAAATGTGAAAAGAAACTTTGACACATTCTATTGATAACATTCAAAGATAAAATTATTCAGCATTTTAAAAGTGTGTGTGCTTTTGTTCAAATGATTATACTTAAACAGTTTCCGAAAAAGAGTTGGTTATTTAAAATAATATTTTAATAGTTGTTTCAAGCTTATGAATGTAATGGATTTCCTTTTTAGATATTTGTTGTATTTTGTTTTCATAGCTGAAAATGGAGAATTATTTCATTAAACACAAAACTCTCGTGCGGGGAATCAAACCCCGGCCACAGCAGTGAGAGCGCTGGATCTTAACCACTAGACCACAAGGGAAAAGGAAGCATACAATTGTTCTAAACTTATACCCTAAGAAAACCCTACCTAGAATTTTGTATCTTAATTAAGAATTACCTAATGTTTGGTAACAAATGTGCCAAGTAATCAAATGGCATCATCATGCAGCAGTTGCTAAATTCAGTTCCGCCCGGGCTCGCACCGGGGACCTTTTGCGTGTGAAGCGAACGTGATAACCACTACACTACGGGACTTGTGCACCTTGCAAATACTAATAAAATTTGTAAAGTAGGTCTTAAATACAATTAATGATAGTTAAAAACCTGTCAAGTATTTTATATTCAGGGGGTAATAAAACTAAAAAAACGCTTTCTATGAACTAAGACTACCAATTAAAGGTATTTTAAACATCTACCTTTTTAAGGTTACAAACTTCAAACCCAGTTACTCTTGGAGACAACGCGTTATTTCTACGAAAAACACATTTGACCTTTAGAACGTTAAAATCTTCGACTTTAATTTTTAATCAACATGTCATCACAAAACTTAATTATAATCCACATGTACTCATCAAATTAAATAAAGTGCAAACAGTGTCAAAAGGATATATAATAAAAACAATACGAACACTGTAAACAGTACATACAGTATATATAGTGCATACAATATCAAAAACACATACAGTTTATACTGAACGCAATATAGACAGTACAACAATTATAGAAAATAAATTAAGAACAAACAGCATATACAATAAAAATAACATACACTTTTTTAACAGAGTACATTCGTAGTAAACAGCACGTACATTATAAACAGTAAATACATTACACAATGTGTATTTAGTGTAAACAGAACACAGTGTGAACAGTATATAGATTATGAAAAGTACAAACAGTGTGAACTGTATATACCTTTAAGACCATCCACACATTGTAAATACAATACACACAGTGTAAAGACAATACACACAGTGTAAAGACAATCACACAGTGTAAAGTCAATACACACAGTGTAAAGACAATACACACAGTGTATAGACAATACACACAGTGTAAAGACAATACACACAGTGTATAGACAATACACACAGTGTATGGACAATACACACAGTGTAAAGACAATACACACAGGGTGAAGACAATACACGCAGTGTAAAGCAATCACACAGTGTAAAGTTAATACACACAGTGTAAAGACAATACACCCAATGTAAAGACAATACACACAGTGTAAAGTCAATACACACAGTGTTAAGTCAATACACACAGTGTAAGGACAATACACATTGTGCATTTTAGCTACCTTGAATTAAAGTGATATATAAAATAATATTTATATTATATTAAAGGATTTGTAGAATGTCTTACTTTTATAGTTTAAATTTTTTTTCTAAAATTTGTCCTTATTAATAGAGAAATTTAGAAGAATTTATAACACTTTAATATTTTTTTGAGTTATAAAAGCAATAAAACTAACGAAAACTTCATTTTTTCTTAGTAAATATATTTTTTTAAGTAAATACATTTTTACTCTTAAGAATATTTCTATACAGAAAACAATAATCTGATTGGATAATATTGAATTCTCGAGATTGACATAAATTATCAATTATTCTCAAAAAAGAGAGTTTTGTCTCCCAGATGTACTGTAATAGGAAGTTTATGAACTTGCTCTTAGTGCAAAGTAAGTGGTAAATGTACTGTATGTATGTACATAAATTACACATTTCAAATTTTGTGCTGTCGATACCGTTTGTATCAATATAATTTTATTATCAACTATATCAATAAATGGAAGTTTGCTTTTGTTAAAATTTAACTTGAAAATAATAAAAAGGCAAAACTGTTTTAGATTGTTTTAGAAGTCCTACAGAAGTCCTGGTAGGAGTATCAATATTATCATTAGGAAAAATTAATGAAAGAGACATGGTAAGCAGTTGGTTATTTCCTTAAAAAAAATTGTTGCAGCACCTAATAAAAGTATCAACATGAACGTCATGGTGGGGGTGGGGAAAGTTTGTTATATATTTATGAGATTGTTTCGGTAGGAGCCCCAACAGAAAACCTTGTAGGAGTATCAATATTATCATTAAAGAAAATCAATGAAAGAGACATGTTAAGCAGTTGGTTATTTGCTTAAAGAAAAATTATTGTAGCAAGTAGTAAATGTATCAACATGAAAGTCACGGTGGGAAGGGGAATCATTTTTTATCCCTCAAACCTCTATAACGCCTATTTTGTTTCTCGAAAATTAGTTTTTGGAAAAAAAATTGATTGTCAACTCGTACGAAAAGTCTTTTATTATGATGATCATTCTACGCAAATGGTAGGAAAATTTTTTGAGATATTTCAATTAGTAAGTATATAGTTGAATGTTATTATTAGCATAAGATAGAATGCAATAATAAGGTTATTGAATTCGTCTTGATAGGCCATTTATTCATGTCGTTTTGAGAATTGACATTTTGAAATATAGCATTGCATACAAAAATAAGGCTTTGTTAATAAAACAAGCAGTGTTTTTATGTGGGGACTTCTTCAAAGGCAAGGAGAGAACCAAGAGGAAAAAAATCAATAAACAAGCAAGTTTAAAGAGATCTTTTGTTAAGATTTTATATATACCTAAAATAAATCTGTTCATTCTATCGTACGATCTGGATTCTAACATCATTGTAGTTGAAGTTGATTACCGTCAGCAATGCCATTTAAATTGATATGGAGAAAACCTCTTTCAGTAAAATTGGCTTGAAGGTTGTACTGTTTTTAGATTTTACCCTAATGGTAAGAAAAATTGGTTGTTCATTCCTCATGAAATATGATAATAAAAGAAAGCAGCACAAAATATAACAGCAGTGTCTTCCTTTTAAGAATGATGTAAATAACAACCTAACTTATGCTATATATAAAATCAAAACAAAAAACAGATCAAGATCATTAATCATGTTTGGTCATCATAGAAAAACTAAATATATACCGACAAAACAACTTACTTTATCAGTTAATGCGAGAAAAGATGGCCAGATATCGTGCATGATATAGGTAGGTATTAATACTGTACTACTAGTTAAACTGGATTTTCTTTATTATGAAACAGCAAGTTAGCTTACAAAATCTTATTGTTTGATAAAGGCCCTTAATTCAGATAATCAGACAGTTTTACTTTTCCGAAGTCTCGATAAGACACTTTTCGCAGCCGCTATTTACGCAATTCAACGCGAAAATAAGAATTACTGAACTTTAAATTGAACTAAAAATATCTCTCTTGCCATAGCAAAAATTAGGATTAAAGCTGGTTTGCTAAAATAAAATGCCAAAGTTTGTTAGTTCTACTTGATATTTCCGTTTATCTTACCAGTCGGATTTTGTAGGGCTGTGTCATCTAATATGGAAAAAGTAGAACCAAAGTAGGAAGCGTAAAACATAATTACCTTTTCCGGAGCAAATACGAGAAATACTAAAATTAGCTGGCCAACATGGCAACGCTATGTCTTCTGTATTATTTTTAAATAGCGCTTTAGCGGTATAATACATAAGTTACAAGTTTGGGTAAAGGAATTAGAACTGCCATTTACTATTTCATATATCAATTATAGTTTTAAGTATATTATTATGGAGAGACAACAACGAGTTTCTTGGATGAGAATACGAAAAATTGTTTCTACCTAAATATTTTACTATGTCAAGTGACCTACTTGCCACAGTCTGTCTACGCGCCTGTATTATATATTTGCTGATGAACTTAATAAACAAGATTTACTATACAATGGAATAGCATTTATTGAATTTATGATTAAATTTATTAATAAAAGATGACTTACAAACAAGAGGTTAGTCATTCAGATGTTATTAGAAAATGTTTAATAACACTATTAACTATACCGATAGTCATTTAGGCATTGTTTAAAAATGTTTCTAAAAGTTTAAAACCACGATTGATGGTATTTAGACATATTTAGAGTTTAAAAAAAGTTTCTTCCATTGAATATAAATAAAGATTCCATTTCGACACTTAAAATCACAACTATTATCATTTAACTATTGTTTAAAAACGTTTATAAACGCTCAAAACCAAGACGATTATCTCTAAAACAAGAATGATATAGTCATTTAGACATTATTTAAAGACGTTCCCAAACTCTTAAAATCACGGCAATAGACTTTCTCTTATTTATAAAGCTGAAAACTACGACGATTGTCTTTGAAATCACTGCAATAGTTAGATATTGTTTAAAAACCTCTCTTAACACTCAAACTTGGACTTGCTTCACAAGTTTCTTATCGCTTAAAACCACAACGATAGTCGATTAGACAACGCGTCAAAACATTTCCAAAAATGTCAAATCAAAGAACCCAGGATTATTACAAAAGTAAATAAAGAAATAATACCGAATTATAAAATCTCAATAGTAAACAAAAATATAAAAAAAGTAAAC
>JAUELD010037768.1:3637-13784 GCA_031471615.1 Aglantha digitale
AAATTAGTTCTGACTAATTACCCCCTGATTATATATCAAAAAATATAATTTATACAGAAATGCTTTAATAAATGTCTGCTCTAATATTCTGGCTACACTGTGGTGAAGTTTACTGTTTATTGATATTTTTCGTAATTCAATATGATTAGGAATAAGCTTATTGTATTTTGCGAAAACTTTTCGCATTTTTTCTCGAGAAAAAATATTTAATGAAAAGAACGCAGCTTGTTTTCTTTGTATTTTTCAAAAAATGTCCCAAAAAATTTATTCATTTGTTAAAACATAACATATAGCATCGAATGAACTTAATGTATGATATCAACTTCATCATCAATTTCAGGGGGTCGTATTTTTGTTTGAAAAAAAAAGTTTTTATATAACGTTGCAAACGTAAAATTCTTTAAGATTCCTTGCAATGCAAAATTTCACGAGGAAAAATGAACCTACAGGACCTGAACGAAATAATGAATTTTTTTGAAAGAACTTCAATAAAAAAATAAATGAATGACGTCGGAGAGTCAAGTTAATGTCACTTGAGCAGTTTACTAGTATTATAAAATTTGTTAGCTACGTTAACAAACTTAAAAAAGATATATGGCAATTGGATATGACATTTTATCTGTACACATGGATGAAAACAAAAATTCACGTAAAAATATTCTCAAGTTTGATAAATAAAATATTGATTAAAAATATTTTTAAATGTATAACTAATGTTCAATAATAAGGCGATGTGATGTGTATAGTTAAAAAAAATTAAAATATAAGTTTTTAGGTTAACTTTTCCAACTTATTATTGAAAATAAAAAGTTTTCACAAAATACAAATCAGCCCTACGTTTTGAATAGGCAATTTGTATTTAACAAAAAAAAGAGTTTCCTTTGTATTTTTAACCTACACTGAAAGTATAAACTTCTTTTATATTGATTCAAAGATTCTCATTTTATGGATACGTTAAACACCTGGAGAGAGGAAATTAATTTTCGAATTTTTGAGTTTTTAAAGATAACTTTCTAAAACATTGATATATGTTCAGGTTACTTTTTTAGCAAGAAAAACGATTCATGCTTTTAATTTTTTATGAGAGGAAAGATGAAAGAATGATAAGAGTAAATTCTTTTTCAATAAAAGCATCTATTTTAAGCCTAAACGCACCTACAATTAATTTTTTTTCAAACTTTTCATACTAAAAAAACTTTTCTTTAATCAAATTCAACCAATCAAAAGGTAGATTTGGCTCAAAATACTAAGATGCGAAATTAACAAACTCTTTAATTTATTTTTTAAAAAATTTCTTTTTCGTTCTGTAGATTATCAAATTTTAATAATTCTGATCACGTACACATTATATATGACGTCTTTTACACGATAAAGAAGTGAATATATATAGATGTAAAGATAAATATGAAGATTTGAATATATTTCACGGAACATGTTTCCTTCACCAAAAATACTCAATAACCTTGTTTCAGCAAAAAGATTATATGGAAAAATTTTTGAACCCTTTTAAGAGTTTAACGTATCCTGAAACTTCGTGATTTATAAGATTGATATATATGATTTTTTTAATCTATAAATACCACCATTCGAAACTGTTTTTTGAGCATGTTTAAATTCTTTACTATAAATACTATTTGAAAAGTCTCTTGTTCATAATTAAATACGGTATAGATATATGAACAAATACATATCCATGATAACGGTTTTTCATAGCCCTATTTTCTGCCCTTGCCCTATAAAACAAATAAACCAATTCATTTTAAAATTCGATTTAAATGTTTAACCCCCGGATCAAAAACCATTTATGAAGGCATGCGAAAAAATGCGAAAAGTATTGCAAAATACGAAATGGTTAGGAACATGATTAGGAATAATTATTAGGATTACTAGAGATATGATTAGAAATATGATGAGGAAAAAGAGGAATAAACAATTGCCCTGAAAATAGAATAGAACTAAAAGGTTTTTCAGGTTGGGGATAAAAGACATTGAGTAAAAGGAGATCATCAAAATCGTGTCATATCTGCATATGATCTTCCTTCGAAAGCAGTATAGGGTTTGCGAAATGAAATGTGGCCGAGCCAAATCAATACTGATCCATTTAATATTATTTATGACTTAATTAGCATTTCCATCATTCAAAGTTATTGATTTGCTTTCTGAGGGACGTTTTTGCTGGGTTAAGGGTTACGAACAAACAATTTCTCTAAGTACTAAATCAATTTCACTTCCTAGAAAATTTTCTTTCTTTATGAAAGCCCTATTGTTATTAGTAGTCCCAATTTATTTATTTTAACTGTTATTTTAAAGTTGACTAATTCCACTACCAAATAATAGAACAAGAAATAAATTTTTTTATAACCTTTAGCAGTAAGTCTGTCTCAGTAAAAATCGCATTTAGAACTGAAATCTTTAAATGCGAAATAAATTGTTAATGCAACTTTATTTTAAAAAAAGACGTATAACTTAGTAGTTCCGAATCTTGTTTTACTCAATGTTTTTTATCCGCAAACCATTCTTCATCGTTGTTGTTGTGTTCGATAAGAAAATTGCGTCTATTTTGTTACATTTTACAGCTTTGTTTTCACGCTATGAATGGAAACTTTTTAACTTGTTTTTAATATAACAATTTTTAATATACTAAAAAGTTGTGATTTTCAGAATTATAATGATTATGTTAGCTAACGTCTGTTCTTTTTAATAAGGCCCTATTAATAAATTTCTATCTAGCTATAGCTTTTATAGCTCGTCTTATTATAGTATTAGTAAACTATAATAAATTTCCTTTGTTAAAAGTGTTCACCTTTGATTTGATAGATATAGATAGATAGATATTTTCTTAGCATCAAGAAAAGTACTATTGCCCACATTATATAAGATATATATATATACAATAGTTTTAGCGAAATTGCTAGATCACCTTCAGGACAAGCCATTATTCTGTGTGTGATTAATGTATTGTTATGTAATGTAATGTAATGTTATTAATGTATGGTACCTAACAGGAATAAAGTTACATGAAGTAACTCAACCGAAACAGAAATTCTACATAATAGTAACAGCATAAGAATATTTTATTTTTATTTTTTTTATTACAGATTTAGTAGTTTTAGTAGTCATACAGGCAACAGCAATTGGCTGACTAGAATCCTGATTGACGCCCAAGGTTCTAGCATATTTAAGCTCCCATTTGTGCACGGAATCAAGGATGATAATTATTTTATTAACTTATATTCTGCTTTCTAGACAACGCTCAGATGGGGACTCGATCCGGGATCGCCGGTGGCTAAGTCCATTGTTTAACCATTAGCCCACTTGAGACATACAAAGATTTCTGATTTGATTTGAGTTTAGTTTAGTACATTTGATATAAAGCTATATATCAAATTTATAAGAAAGAAAAGAGAAGGCTGTTAAAAGCTATACATGGCCAATAAAAACATCACATCAGTTATTTATATAGCTACAATGTGATAAGTTTAACCATTTGATAAACAAATAAATCATATTGAGTTTGATAATAGTTGGGCACAATGAAGTTTAGTAATTTTGTGCGATCAGCAAAAAACAGCAAAGCAGCTATAATATTGTCAAGTAAATCGTTTATAAATATGATAAATAGAATAGGTCCTAAGACACTTTCTTAATGTACACTACTAAAATTACTAATTCCCTGCAAGATATACAATATGCTTTTAGTTTGTAACTTATAGTTTATTATGAGGGACAAAATCAAATGCTTTTGTAAAGTCTAAATATATGACATCAACTTTTAAACTCTTGTCGTCAGTTTCTGTTACCTAAAAGGTTAAGCATCATATATAAGTATATAAGGTTTTTGGTGATATGATAGTTAGTGATATTTTTATTTTCTGTCAAAAACTGTAACATAGTGTCTTTTATAACAGATTATGTGAGGGGAAATTGACATTTTGGAGAAAGCAATTTTAGATGTTATTAAGGAATTTGATAATATGATAATCTTATTTATGTGGGCCATATATATTTTATACTTGGATATCTAAAAGTCTTTAGTAAATCAAAAAGTTTGAAAGAAATTTGTAAAGAAAATTAAAATTTCCAATAACTTCAAGCTTTACAGAAAATTAATTCTTTGAACTCTTCATTAATTTATAATTTCACAGCTTTAAAGGACCTTTTAAGCTTTTTATCATAAATCTCAACCAATTCTATGGCATGTTGTGTAACTGGTATTACTGAAGCAGTCATAATCATTCAGACGAAACTTACATTCTTCAACAGGTTAGGAAGAACTTCAGTAATGCATAATAACCAGGGTTTTACTGTATTTATAAGTAAGAGTAATATGTTTCTTTTATTGAGTGAATTGTCAGCATTTGTGTAAAGGATAAAAAGTTTGCTTCCATGTATAGGATTTAATACTTTAAAGTATTAACTATTTTAAGTTAAAAAAAACTTATGGTTTTGTTTGTATTAAAAGCAGACCAATAGAAATAAAGGTAAGGTTGTAAACTTCAATGCTATATGATTAACACAAATGATTTTTAATTGTTCAACAATCAAAAGGTTGTTGTAAGTAGTACTTCAAGTATCTCTTGAGACAAACATAAATATCTTATTTTTTGTCACTGTGTAATGTTATTGGGTTCAAATACCAATTTTTTAATCAAATAAAAAAGTTTAAGATGGTAAATTGACTAATGGATGAACATATACTATGCTTATCTGACAATATGTAAAAGATGAAATTGATAGCTTTAAATAAAAAAAGGTTTAGGGACTATATTTGTTAAATATAGAAAGTAAAGTAGAATATATAAAGTTTAATATAGCGCTTATTCTTTGGTCATTCTTGTTTATTTATTAGTATAGCCAAATAAAGTACTTTTTACTCTTTTTTTATGTAACTTTCTATGAGGGGATAACATTTCTTTAGGGGGAGGCTGACCATGGGGGTTACCATTTAATGTAATAATGTTTGGGGATACAATTGATTACAAGTGGAAACTGGATCAGCATACTTCACAAAACATGACTGTTCTCTCTGGAATGTGGTAATCTTCTTCTCTGAAACAAGTCTTAATTTATATAGTCCTTTTTTTTCTAAATGTTCTTTCACAGATTTTTTCTTATGTTTTCTATCCTTTTTACTCACAGTTGTTGACGAGGCATATATATATCTAGGATTAAATGGATTCAAGGTTTCATTCCCAGGTAACTCAAATAATAAAATTTGAAAAATTTGACTTTGAGTATACCAAAAATGCTTCCTTATTATTTACAGAAAAAAAATTGGTTCAACCCTATTTTCATGTGAGATATATTCAATTCAAATTTCTAACCAATATCTTTTAAGTATATAAGAAATTAAGTTTTTTCTTCACCCTGAATTTTTTTGCTATATTTTTTTTTCCTTTTAAAAATAAGACAGATTTCCTTTTGATGTCATAAACAAGGTTGTTAGGTTAAGAAAAATCTTCATAAGACTTAAACGAAACAAGATTTTGAGATGATATATAAAAAAAATTAAATATGATTTGTTGCTTCATCAAATAAAGAGATAAATTTTAAAAGTGTTAAGTTTTTAAAAAAAAGAATTATATTGATTTGGTTGGGTTTGGATTGGATTTAGAACACTTTTGTTTAAAGTTTTGTTTGTTTGTCTACTGTCTGTTTAATTAATTTCTATATTATAATTAGCGATGTTTCGTTAATTTTTTTTATTAAATTTTTCTTATTAAATTTTTCAACCTGTTGGAATATGTATAATACTTTTATTTAACAGGAATATATATATATGAAAATTATATTGAAATATTTTTAACGTTTTAGTTTTGACTGAACATTTTACTGGTTTTTGTGTAATATATGATACTATAAATGTTTCAGTTGTGTCTTGAATGTGCACTAAAGAGTCTTCAATATCTACTTCGGATAGAGTAATACAGTATATATAAGGTATTCAGCTGGAGATTGTTGTCCATGTTGCAGCATAAAACGTTAAGTACTAAGTTAGCTCTGTTGTTTTTCACCTTTATATATTTTATACATATTATATAGGTGTCTATAGACTGACTCTATCTTCTCTAGCAGTGATAATGATCAATAACTGTGTATGAATTGAGAAATATGCAGTATATATAAATTAAGAAAAAACACCAGCTGTTGCTTGTGCAGCAATCTTCAGCTATTATAAATATGAACCCTTAAAATCTTATTCAGAAGATTGTTGGTAACAAAGCAAGGTGGTCGAACAAATTAGGTTCATATTAAAGAGCTTGAATTAAGAAATCTGTTTTTTTTCCATGTAAAAACGTTTTTGCAGTCTCAAATTATCTTTAAGTAAGGATTTTCAACCATTTTATTTTTCAAGGTTATTCTAATTTGTTGAGGCTTGGTACCAGAAATAAACTAGCTTTGTATAACATTAGGATGTAAGAAATCAGATGAGAAAAATATTCTGTATCAAAAATTGTATCACAAGTTATATCCAGTTGTTCAGGATATCTAGAATAAAGGTCTCATCACTATGGGCCCATTTAAAGGGATTGGAGTCGTTTTAACAACAGCGCTTACTACTTTTTCCAATTTGAAATACTAGAATAACTCATTTTGTATTTTTGTATTTAATTTTTGTACAAAATTTATATTTTAAAAGAAGTTTACCATTTCTTTAAAGAAGATGAAAGAAGCTTTTCTACAACAACATGGTTATATTATAGGGATGTTTTGTTTTGTTTTTATATAAATGGTTTAAAAAAGATATTTTGAGAACACTGGTTTGTATTTTAAATGCTTATTTTGTTTTACAAATATTTAATCATTTTGATACTTCATCCTACTTAATTGTTTCTTGTAATACTTTATATAATTTGCCTTCAGCCTTTGTTATATTATTACGTTTTTTTTGTGTTTTTTTTGGCAGTAGTTTTTGATGTAAAATAAGGGTAAAATAGATCAGAATAAAAACTTGTGAGGCAAATAGATGATCACACTACATCTACATTTACTACATCTCTTTAGTGTTTTAATATTCACAAATTGTAGTTGAATATTTCTAAAAAAACATTTTTTTAGATTTAGCTTTGTTATGAAAATAACGAACTTTTAAAAGTTCTTTATAATAATTTATCATTTTGTTTTTAACGTAAACAGTTCCAAACAGCTGTTATTTTTAGACCAGTCACTTGAAATTTTTCAAAGATTGATTTATCTACTGCTATATTACGCTATAACTACAGTTGCCAATGTGAAACAAACATAGCATTTTTTAAGTGAATGTTATTTCAATCAAAAGCAATATTTATATATACAGTATTCCTTGTCATAAAAATCATAGATAGAATCTTATTAAGTTATTTTATTCTGAGATAATTTATAATTATTTCATATCAAAATTTCCTTTACTAATCATGGACAAATTTGTTTTTGGAAAATTTAACGAATTAATGTGTGTTCTTAATCTGATCTCTATATAAATGTTAATATTGATTTCTAATTCTTTATAGCAGTAGGAATGTTTATCTGCATGTTCTATATATATACTGTATACTGTTTACACAGAACAATAACCTGTTCTTTTAATTTCCTTTACATTCTACTTTTCCATAATTTATTTTAGCAATATTTGTTAAATTTTATTGTTGGTGGTATTTGCTGGCATACACAGACTGGTAATTGAGAATATATTGATGATACCAAGGTAATAATTTGTTCTTTATTCTTTGTTCTTTATTCATTTGTCGAATATTGTTTAAGATTTATATTACAAGAAAGATGACAGTGTCGGAATTCATGTTAAAAAAGAGATTCTCAATAATGTCATGAATCTACGAAGGATACGAAGGATCAAGGATTTACGAAGGATCAAAATTAATAAAACATTGTTTAACGCTTTATTAAATTATGCTAATATTTCAAACTCTATCCAGAATTCATGTTCACAGCAAAAAATTTCAAATATGACCATCAATCATATTTCGAAAAACAAAAAAATTACTTGCCCTTATAAATATTATTTTTAATTAGCATAAACATTTTTAATTAAAATGAACATTTATTTTGAAAATTTGTATTTAACAAAAAAAAAAAAAATTATTACTCATGAAATATGAAAACACTGCAGTGCAAATGAAACACTGGAAAGTTGTAGCTCTTTACTAGATATTCAGATTTTTTTTTTAAATATATAACTCACTTGGTTATTTTTAAACTGACAGCTCCCATAGTGTTTAATAATACTCAAACTATACAAAGGTTAATCAATGATATTGTTATTGCTAATTTTCTTTCAAAATTAATCTACTTTTACTCATTTTAATTTTTCACACATTTTGTTTTTTAAAGTATCTTGTTTTTACAAAATATTAGGTTCAGTGATAAAAAAAAAAGATATTTTTAGAATATATATACTCAAAAAATCCATTTTTACATGTTGGTATTTCTTTTTATCTTAATTTAATTGTTTAACAGTAATTAACAATGTTTTTTTTATGATTTTAATTTTATTTCTGTTTTTTGTTTTTTAATAATATATCAAATAAATAATGTTGTAAGTGTCTTAAAAATTATTCCTTTTTTCTTTTAAACAGCGTATTGCTAGTTGCGACAACAAATTTGACCAAAAATATATTGGTATTATAAAATTAATTGTATCAAAATAAATCACACTTATGGAATGGTTTGGTCAGTTTGACTTAACATTTTTCCCAAAAATGCCAAGAGTTCATTTAGATAAGTTGGCGCAAGTTTGTGCTTTAAATTGACATACTTGACAGATTTGACGGTATTGTATTATATTTTCGGGTTTTTTTCAAAGTTAAATAAATATTATGGGATATTATTGCTGATTTTTTTTAAAAAAATATCTGATTCTATGTAAAAGATGTAAAGGTCTACTTTGTTTTTAATATTTAAGAGTTTTTAGTCTTTCCCCTAATTTAAGAGAATTGTATTGAAATTAATTTTTTATATAGATACTTAATAGTTTAGTAAAAGAAGGGAAGAGAGAGAAGTGGATATATATGCAAGTCTAATTATTGGAACATTTAAATTAATTATTAGTGTTTAGTTAACACTTCTGCTATGGATACATTGCTATGATATTTGATTTTGAAATCTTCAACAAGCATTTAAAGTAATTTCCTTTCAATGTACAAAAACATTACTTTTTAATCCATGGAAATTTGTGCTTTAACTAATAATGAAAAACAAATTTAAGTGTGGTTGTTCAGCTAACAAAACAGCCATAAGGTTATTTACTTATATATCAGAGAGTGTGATAGAGTAGTTATGAAATATGTTCATATATTTATTCTGAAAAACTAATATTCGAAACAATTTATTTTGCTGTGTATAGAAAATATTGGCACAAGCAGCTTTATGTCATTCATTTGCAATGTCATTGCGAAGAAATATAATCACTGTGGAAAATACTTTTGTTGTAAATATTAACTTTCTTTAAAAGTATCTTTTTATTGGTTTTTCATGTTGATTTTATTTTTTGTGGAGATATGCGATTTTGCTTTTTACCACCCCTTTATACCAAAAACATTGCTTTTCTGTTTCATATCTTCTCTTCTGTTTCATATATCAATTTATTTTCATTTGTTGATGTATCTAAGGTTGTGCAGCATTATAAACACCATAAACCATTTTGTTTGTTATATTATACTTTAAAATTAAAAAAAAATTAAAATTTTTGAGAAGTTCATATAAGAAGTTCTCTATTTTTTACAAAAACTTTGCTATTTATCTAAAATAAAATAATAAAATATGGATAACAAAAACTTTGCAATTGCATAATAAAGTGTTATGAACAATTTTACTATGCACTCTATGTTTTGTACAATATCATCAGCAGTCTATAATCTGTGTGTCCCCAACTATGATGAATTCCCTAGAGCATGTAAATATGTACCACTACATATAAGGTAATAAATGTAATGTTTAACTTTCCTTAACAAGTGCTACAACATTGTAACCATCAAGTCCTGTTATGATTATTAAAAGTTTTAGCGCAATGATATAGTCACTCTTTGCCGTGTACCCTACTTTTCAATGACTATGGGGCTACTCCATCATTCAGGAGTTAAAGTTTGACAATACCCCCAGAAACATTCTTTGAAAGTAAAACATATATTCTGTCAGTTATTTTGTGGTATAT
>JAUELD010037790.1:0-13767 GCA_031471615.1 Aglantha digitale
TGAAAATATGCAAGTTAGGGAATAAAAAATTAAAAAATCAAATTTAAATATTCGCGTTAAAAGCAAGTCCAAAATTCTTTTAGGCATAAATATATTGGGAGAATTATTCGCACCTGTGACGTCACAGTTTATTTCAGTTCCTCCATAAAATAAAACTTATTATATAAAAAATGTAACGTTTTCTGTAGAAACTGAATTTTCAACAAGATTTAAAAGAAAGTTCATGAAACTTTACGTCAACATTTCATTTGATATACTCGAGTGTTTAGACATTCTTTAGTTTCAATTACTTCACATGGAATCAACCTTTCACACTTAATATTGTTACTTAAACATGCCGGAAATTACTTTCTTACAACTCGCCTGCTACACTTTAGCATCGGAAATCACGGAGTTTGGTTGTAAAAACTTTGATTTTATTTTTGCTGAAATGAAGCATTTTTCACTGAAAAATGAATGTTGTATAGATCTTTTCATATATATATAGAAAAACTGTTTGTGAACGAGACGAAGTTTGTAGGATTACGTTTCGAGTAAAAATGAATAAAATACCAATAAACTTACCCATTACACATATGGAAGCTTTGCCTCGTTTAAAAAGGGTATAAAACGGCGGTATATATAAAAGTTCTATTATGTCAGCAGATATTCAATCAAACAAACAAACATGTGGATCCTGAGTGAACTTGAACTCGCTTAATTCCGCATTGAATCTCCTTACTCGTAACGTTATTATAAATATAAGAAGATACCCGGGCAATAATCTTGTACTATCGCAAAAGCATGTAAATGTTATACGTGCATTTTTCGGAACTAGCTACTTCTGTTTGCAATGGTACGACCAATACGGTTAATAGTTTAACCAGAAATTAACCAGAAACCGCGAGCAATTAAACCGTAGCAAACCAAACTTTTAATGATATTTTTAACACTATTTCCTGTTGATACTGGTTAATTAACGGTGCTTTTTAAGTATAAGGATATCACAAGAAAAAAGAGTTTTGTCAAACATTGTGTTGGTAAAGCATATGGACCCAAAATTAGTACCGCTTACGATTTTCACTTGTAGTAAGAAGGTTGTGTTTAAAACTGATTTTAACCTTTATATATTTTTTAGTACAAATTCCATATTTCCATATTTCTCAGAAAACATTCTTATCATGAATTTTTAGCAACTATTGGCTCCAAAAAGTATTTTGCTGTTTACTTGAATATATAAATCTCAAGGTGTCAGATATCAAAATCCAGTTATATAACCATATTGTTTATGCCAATTTATGATTTATACATGATATGCATTGATTGAGATTCAATCTAAAGTTAGTGTAAATATTTTTTAAAAAAGCGCTTCAAATCTAGCACCGCAACTTCTTTATCGGCAAAAGTCCGTTTACAAATTTTGTATACGGTAATAAAATTTAGGTGAAGTTATTTATCAAACTTCTGAATGAGACCTTTAATAAAGAATACAAGGATAAAAAACAGGTTTTGCTATAAATACGGTAGCCGCAACTGCACTTGAATACTGCAAAAGTCTCTGTTCTTACGGTTTTCTACTTTCTCCTTAGACGAACTATTATTACCTTGAAAAATAAAAAAAAAATTCATTTCCATTAAAACCTCGAGTTTAGTGGCCGATATAGTAACAAAATTATGCTAACATTTATCAGTACAATTCAATGACAAATTACGGCTAAAGTCAAATTGTAAGAACAATTTCTTAATTCTGAGAAAAGTCTTATAAGAGTGAGTTTGTTGAAACCGAGTTCAACTTTGTACGACCAAAAGGTAGTAAGTATTTAGAACAGTCTTTATGTATACTAAATACTCGCTGATTGTATGAGTGAATATCATAAAAATGATCGACTTTACTTGTGGTGAAATAAAAAATTTGATAAGTGAGGAAATCTTCAATTACTTTTGTAACTTTAGGCAAATTCGAAATATTAAAAACTTCTAATAATAATTTAATCTTTTTTAGAATGGCTGTCATTAAAATCCTTTTAATTAGGTATCATAACAAAAAATTATACTGCCTAAATTCGAAATACTTAATCAATTCTCGAAAAGACGTTTTTGATTATGTTTTAAAACCAACAAAAAGGATTGTTTGTGTGTGTGTTTAATTACTCATACTCGAAATGTAAGAAAAGTTTTTAAAAGTAAATATGTTAAGCTAAATCATTGGAGGTTTTCTAAAGAATATTCGTAAAAAATATAAAAAAAGAGTTTCTTTCATCTATTAACAATTTATTTACATAGTTTACCTTTGATGTGTCAGCAAAATAATACGAAAAAAATAACAAATAACTTACAAAAATAAATTACATATTGAGAAACAACTTGAGTCAAAAAGAGCTCAAAAAAAGAATCTTTAAATGTGTTTCTTTAAATGTTTCAATCTTCGATACAAATGAATACTTATATTTTGGCAACAACTAGCCTTGTAATTTTAAAAAAATATATCAAAATGACGTCATTACTGTGTCATCACCCTCATCATCGTACTGTATTAGTTAACTCGATTATCATTATATACATACAAAAAAATATATACAGAAATTACGTCAAGAATGTTTACCGACAACCGTATGCATAAGCTTGCTCCCACAGTTTAATGTGAGATGAACCGGGCGAAAAAGAATGACCGGATGATCCGAACTTTAGGCTCTCATTGTAAGATACACTCGTCGTTGATGCATCTGTAACTGCCCGTTTACGGGGCGTTTGTATAGGGATAGGATGGCTCGTAGGTTCAATCCTCACTGGCGAAAACCCATGTCGGACAAGTTGTCGCTTCAATGTTCCGTTGTCTATAGTAGTAGCACGCAGCCTGGCGGGTGAACTTAGTGTTGAATCCTTCCGGGGAACGCTTTCTTCGACAATGGATACGTTGGAACTTTGTGAACATTCTGAATCCCATCGTTTTCGTTTTTCTTTTCGTTTACTTAGAACACTGGTTAAGGATCCCCAATTGTTAAACATGTCTGTTGACGATTCCAGTCTGTAAAATTAAAAGCGCTTGTTAAAGTTACACGACAAAAGAATTCCTAGCTCTGTGGTTTCTTTCGACTTCTGAGTAGCCTTCTTGTCTAGATTTAACAACAACACCGTACAAAAGATATTGGCTATAATAGACCTTTGCATTAATATCTACGAAGGAGAGAGAAACTGTTTGTAAACGCGAGGCGAAGCTTTTATATTTTCTTAAGTATAAAAAAGTTTTAAATTATTATTTAGGAAAATTATTTTTTAGGGGAAAATGATTAATGAATCCGCTGGAACCTTAATTATTAGAAATTAAAATAATGACTCAGTAAAAATAATAACAACAATAACAATTAATTACTTACCTAAAAATGAACTAGACTTATAAAATGTAATTTGTGAAGTACTCTTGGAGTCTCATAAGCGTTCTTGATTTATATCTTAATCGCTGTTTAACTTAACTTTTCTCTTCAGCTGCGTTTAAATAGCTATTGAAACGGAAACTTTATCGAGAGATAACATTTCGACACTTCTTAAATATCAATGGAAAAGAGAAGTGACTCGTGATTAATACAACGTTACAACTGACACAAAACAACAACGATACTACTACTATCTAGAAAGTAAACAAATTAGTCTGCTATAGCAAGATAGTGAATAAGATATTATGTGTCTTCACCGAGATGTGTTACGAAGGAGAAAACTAACAAAACGTCTTGTTTTATTGAAATATGCTAATATTTTGATTTCTATCCAATATTTATGTTCCCATCGATAAAAAGTTTCAAAAGTCTTTTTCAAAATCGTTTTTGGGTTAAACAAGTTTTGTAGAACAAAATTGTATATAGCTAATTTATACTGCCATACAGTTACCCATTTGAGAGCATCAAAGTGTACTGGAACTTACTATGACGTAATATAGGGCAGCTGTTGAAAAAGCTTAAATCGTGCTTATCTGAAAAGTGACTCGTTATAATATAAATAAAACGTTATAACGTATATCATATAAAAAAAAATCGTTATAAAAGAGTAATAAAAGTTTGGGGCAATGTCTATTTTTTAGCGAACTTAATTCTATATTTATCTAAGACCATTGTTTTTATTTTGTTATTTTTGGTTAGATATTCTTAACTTGAGTAACACAAAGTTGGCAGTACCAAAACCAGTTGCTTATTAATTTGTGGCTTGCATATTTTATATTTATGTTTTTTTCTCGCATAAACATAATTTTAACTCTGAATGAATGCACAAAGGAAAGATAAAAGCATGTACTTTGTATTTCTATTTTAATTCCTCTGTTAAATATCAAATTTTATCTTCTTTATAATATCTCAGTTTGATTTGTTATTGATTTTGAAAGTTATCAACGTCATTATAGATATAAGTTAGCAACAGGGTAGGGATGTCAAAAACTATTCTCATAAAAAAGAGTGGTGACAAGGTTGTTTCAAAAATGTAGATTTATTTGCAAACATTTTATAAATTTATGGGACTGCAATCTCCCACATTTAAAGAGTTTCTACAGTAGCTACAACAATTAAAGGTAATTTTGAACAACTGTCCGAATTTTCTATTCGGACAAATATGGCGAGTAAATACTTAACACTTATCAGAAATCATGAATTCTATTAATTCGTTTGCTGCCACTTGAATTAGCAGCCTCGTGTCCAAACCTATTCCCAGTTTTCCAGAATTAGACGTTGAACTGTATTTTTTCTCTAGTGAGAACAGAGTTTGGACTTTAAAATAGTAACTATTATATTTTTTTTATTTCATTCCTTTATATCCTGTGTTATTCTTGTTTTTAAACTGATGCTTTGATTCAGTAGCTGCGAATAACAATATAGATAAATATTTTTGTTTTGTACGTGACACTTTAATCCTTGGCTCGCACATCTAACACACCCGAGTAAATCTAAAGCATATACTGTGAAAAGGTCATATAAACACAGCTAATGTTTGAAAGATACTCTGTTTACAAATATACCTCGGGTGAGCCATTATGTACGCTCGTTTCTTGTTATATCTCATCTCGTTTCTTTTCGATTTATCTATATGTGTATATAAATTTACTTGATGACATTAGCACATCACATGTCAGCCAAGTTGGCATTAAAGCAGAAATTACCACATATTCTATATTAGCGCAGAGGGTAACCTAAATTTGGTTACTATATTTAAAAAATTTATTTTTTAAGAGCTAATGGGTTATATTTTTCACACCTTATAAAACAGACCGGTATGTAATAGACTTAGTGTATGTCCTTATTTTATACACCGATACGTGTTACGGGAAATTGGAATAAGTTTCTCTCTCACCTAATTTCAGTGAACGATAAAAAAAGAGAAAGACTATTTCATAGTCTAGTATGTAAAGGTTTGAATCTAAAAGAAACTTTTACTACTTTACTTTTTTTAAAAAATAATTATCCTCTCCCAACAAAAATACTGTAACTACTGAACCCCCTAAAATGTTTCAATGCAATTTTCAGAAAATGTGCAATAAATATTCATAAATATTCATGAATATAAATATTCATGAAAAGCCATTAAAGTTCAGGCATGTAGATTAAACCGTCTTATGTTTCGTTTTTAAAGAATCAAGCGGAAATATAGCTATCGTATGTGTAAAATTGTAACGTCACTGACATTAAACATTTTAAGATTTTAACTCTAAGAAATGATTATTTGATCCATAAAATGGTTTCGTGTTCATTTTGTGATTCACAACCATCAATACATTATGATAAACAAAGATGATGATGTACGAAACTAATTACGTTTTGTTTCTGAATGTTATACCCGTTTTACTTTCGATATATGACGTACCAGACAGTTATTTATACTCTTGGTCATCTTGCCACCTATTTAGCTAATTCAATTTTAACATCTTCCGATATATTTCAGTTACGTTTGTCTGGATTTTATCACTGACTAACATGTAACAAATGATTATTTGATTTAATTTTTTTTATTTTATTATTTTAAACTTTTTTGCAATATTTTTAGAAACGTTTTAAGTGTTTCATTAATATATGCAAAGGAAAGAAAACTGTTGGAAAACGAGGCGAAGCTTGTAGAACTACGTTTTGAGTAATTAACTGGAAATAAAAATACTATTAAAATTTGTTAACCACATAGATGTTACTACAAGGTTCGCCTCGTTTTCAAACGGTGTAAATAATTAATGAAAAAGTCTATTGTTTATTTTACGTTAGATTACCGTTTACGTGGACAAAAATTAGGTTCATATTATGAGGAGAGAGACAATTCTACTCAAGATTGAATTACCCCATTATCCACGATTGAAATATTACAGGTAAAAAGATATATTTCGGTACTCGGGCCAGAAACTCATGACAATACAAGTTACATGTGTTTTTATAATAAGAGTGTTAAGTTAGCTAAAAAACTAAAAAACATTATCACATAAATCAATAAAACGTGTTCTTATGTTATAATATTTGTTTAAAACGGATCTTTTTCGCATTTCAAAACACTTTGAACAACAATTTGAACACAACAACTTTCATGACTGTATTGTTAAAAATGTATTCACACTTTCATATTTGTTATGAATATATTATTACACAAAATATTTATCACATATTTAGAACATGAATCAATTAACGTTTAATTCCGTGATCTTATCCCATGTAAATGGACATAAATGTAAAGTCCGTTTTTATAGGAAACTACTGATCGGGAGAAGTTTTTTTAAGAAAGTACCAATTAATAAATGCTCAGAAAATTCGATATTGCATATTGAGACCGAATTCTTAAAAATATATTCCGCACAACTATCTCCAACAAATATCTCTTTTTATCATAATAAAATAATATCTGTTTTCTTTCTTTAATGTTTCTAGTTAAACTTAGAACTTAGCAACAATGGAACTCTGCCAGATTAAACCTAGATAACAAACATTTGTTAAGCAACTGGGACATTGAGAAGATAAAATTTGATATTTAACAAAACAGAGGAATCGATATAAACAAATAATATATCTGATATTTTGTAATTTAACCAAGATTTTCAATTTATTAAAAAGATTATTGATTTTCGCCTAGTGTTGAAGTAAATCTGATATGAATTATATAATATTTACAATGAAATATGGTTAAAAATGTAACGACCATGAAAAATAGCAATAAAACAGTAAGTTTTGCTATTTAAAAATAATTATTGAATAAACTTTTCAAGGCGCCAAAAAAATATTTTTTTAAAAAGTGTTTTTGGCCCGCAGTACCAGCTCTAAATCAATTTCGCTCCCTACATGAACTTAATAAAATATTATTATGCTGCGCCGTATAACTATAAAGTATCTCAATCATATAAATAGCAAGATATAGACGTCAAGTTAGTTTATTTTAAAATTTATTTTTTTGAAGATACAAGTTATCTTAATTCTTGATCTTTTAGAGAAAACTCATTTCTTGAGCAAACATAAATATTGGCTCTAATTTGTGTTATGATTTTTTAAAAAAAATGTTTTAAAAGACAAAAGTATTTTTTGTGTAATCTGAATTGCGGGAATTTCCGTTCCGATTATCGAACCCGAGTTTTTTATAATAGTAAAATACCTAATCTAGTTATTGTGTTACCTCAATTTTAAAAAAAACGAAATTTAATCGACTGAAATTAGGTAAGGGAAAGAAAAGTCATTGAGGCATTTTTAGATTTTTGTAACAAACTTTTTGAGGTTTGAAATGAGCTAATTCATCTATTTTGAACAATATGTAAATATGTAGTTAAAGTATTCATTTAATAATTTGGGTACAACTTAATTATTATCTTATACAAAATAATTTATGTCAAATTACTCAATGTAGCAACTTAATGCATTGTACTGCAAGTTTGATTCGCAAAACTGGGATAAATGAGCATCTTTTAAAAGAAAAGTTAGTCAATTCCATTGTAAAACCATCATTCAAGACCTAATTTTGTCAGTTTTTTAATGCTGAAATCAATAAAATATTGGATTTATTTCTTTCCAGAATATATCAATTTAACGTTAAGAATATATTTATAGTTTATTTAATAACACAAAAAAGTTCTTTATTCATTTCATTCATAATATCTTGGGAACCCCGCCTTAAATACGTTGAGTATAGAAAAATAAATATTAATCTTGTCGTTCTAAGCAAAAGGACTGGTGATATAAATGCTCTGCCTCAAAGTTTTTTTTAAAACGTTGTTCTTCCTTGTAGACTTAATGTCACACCCATCTTGTATAAGAGGAAATGACATTCCGTTTCTGTTTTTTTCTGTTCCATTTCTGAAATATTATGAGCTTGTGACAAACCTGATTGAGAGCTTATTGTACAATTTATGTGACTGCTCTAGTTTCCAATGACTTTAGTTAATGTAGGGTCAATATAACAATATAAAAACGGTAACGTCACCGATAGTTACAATACTTTTTTAAATTGTTTCAATATTATACTAACTATAGTTATATACTTACTATGCAAACGTTCAATTATTATTTAAGTATTCGATAAAATCAAGACATTTTGTCCCATCTGCATCCGATAAAACCGACTTTCAAAAAAACCGACTTCCGATAAAACCGTCTACCGAAACATTCTAAAGAAGAAAAGGTTAATGGCGGCTTTCGGTCCTGTCGTTTTTAGGTAATCAGTAAATACAATTTTAACTTCTACTCTCACGTTTACTTCTATTTCACACAATATTGCTAATATATCGTCATGTTAACTGATATCATACTAAAGAATATCGGCTCTTGAATTTGAAAACTGTTTTGTGTTATCATTTAGAGGGGTATAGTATTAAGTGTTACTGCAAAATATAGTTTCCGGATTGACCTTTTATTGGCAACATTTTTTCAACGCTGGTCTCACATAACAATAACAACTTTTATCGGTGCACTGTATCTTTTGATGTGGTTTTATACAACAAGATGAACAAGTTTGAATATTAACTTAAGTTGAGGGAAGATATTTTCCAGATATTATTTCAAACTTTTAAACAGGATTTTACAAAATAGTTACAAAATAAACGAAAAGATGTCTCTAATACAACCTTACAAGGATGAGCCATTTTTCTTCAAGAAAACAGCAGTTCTAAACCAAAAACATTTTAATACCGTTTATAAAAATAATGCCGGTTGTTTTATTTCTAATTTAAAACTTTGTTGCGGATTAGATAGACTACTTTACTATATTTTACTATGTCCCAATTGATCCCTATTCTGCTGCTATTACTGGTTAAAATTGGTCCTAATTAATTCTTAATTATCTACTTAAAAATATATATATTAATTTATATTCAAATATTAATCAAAATATAATTGCTCAGAAGCCTTTAATTTAGCCGAATTACTTTAAAAATGAATTCTGTAAGGAGGTATTTCAAATCTTAAGGAACCTGGGCACCATCTTGAAATCGTAATTTCGGAGGGGCTCAGTAATGGCGCTTTTAAATAGTCACCACGATGTTTGCAGTATGGACGCTTAATTAGTTTATAGCTACTTTATAACTATAATAACAATTAAAACAAGAGATGCATAATTTTTATCGAATCTCAATCTCAGCCTCTTGCTTTCTAAACCTCCTCTATTCTTCCATTTCAAAGTTTCAGATTTCTTTACCTCATGCTCTATACTACCGATAAACATTTTGATACATTTTTCTAGTTACACGAATTGTAATGTTTATCTATTATTTATAGAGATCAACCAATCATATTTGAGTATGCTATACAAAATTTTATAGGAACATAGTGCCCTTCCAAACAAGTAACTAGTAGCTATAGCATTATAGAGATAACTTTTTTGATAAATAGTAGCCTAGTTTCGGCCAATCTTTACGAAAAATATCGCAAAGTGCTTCATTAGCGTACGGGAATTTGCCTTCAGCGTTCTTCACTAATTTTCTACGCTATATTATTTCAGCAGTTTTAAAGACGAAGTCGGGACTGTATCTTGTCTAGATAAAAAGTAGACATACTTAATCTTAAGTTATTTTTTATTGTAGAACTAATAAGTAAAGGGATTTGCCTTTCCTAAAAAATCACATATTATTGCGTCATGAAGATTAAGAGAGATTTAGATGGAAAGATTTAATGACTTATTTATGATTTTTAGGTATTAAAATATTTATTTTTTCAGATATTTTAATTTTTTTAGATACAATAATGAATCTGAATTATTTTAAATTAAATTTTTAATGAAATTAAACATGTTTTGTAGGTATCAATGTAAATTTAAATTATGTATTATTGACCTTTTCATTAATTATTTGTACCGTTTTAAAACGAGGCGAGGCTTGTAGTATTACCCATACTAATTACAGTAAAATACTTACAACGTAAACAGTTTTTCTCTCTTCGCAGATATTAATGAAAAGGTCTATTGTTAATATTATCAACATGCAAGTCAAAAAGCACTATGCCTATTTAAATGTATTTGTTTACGGAAGATTTCCGAACTATATAAAACTTACTTGTTACACATGTGATACCTTAATGTTCGGCAAAAAGCTGGTAGATAACAACTATTATATACCGACTATGTAGCTACCGACTATGTAGCTACCGACTGTGTTACCAATTATGTAGCTACCGACTATGTAGCTACCGACCATGTAGATATCGATTGTGTTACCGATTATGTAGCTACCGACAGTTTTACCGATTATGTTGCTACCGACTGTGTTACCAATTATGTAGCTACCGACTGTGTTACCAATTATTTAGCTACCGACTATGTAATTACCGACTATGTAGCTATCGACTGTGTTACTAATTATATAGATATCGATTGTGTTACCGATTATGTAGATACCGATTGTGTTACCGATCATGTAGCTACCGACTAATGCTACTGACTACAGGCTATTTAGCTACCAGGTAATGTTAAACGAGCCTAAAATTGAATATACAGTGGTATAGCTTGGTATTTGTGATAATATTTTATACCTTTTTACTTGCTCCTGCAGTTCAATGAAACCATAAAGATGAATTCTTAAACCATAGACCTTAAACCATTGCGAATCAATCAGATGATGATGGCACTATCATTATCTATTGTTGCTCTATAGTAATTAGCTTCATTAATCTAACGTTATTTTGAAACTTCAGTTTTACATTGGAAGGTTTTTTAAATGATGGTTTATGTTTAACATTTATAATAATAGAACATAGTACATTTGTAATTCTTTGATTTTTTTGTTAGTACCTTTAAGAGAGACATTTTTAATTGGAAACTTAAATAACTATATTGATAATATGAATTAGCCATAGAAAAGAATTAGTTAGTTAATTAGTAATTAATATGTTAAATAAGAAAAGGATTCTATAGTTCAATGCAGAATTTTTCTTGTAAAAATATGAATTGTCGATTACATAAGGGAAATCATTTCTGTACAAGATTTTCTTCCTTTTTTAATTTGGAAGAAAAAGTTTCAGTTGTGAATAAAGAATGGTAGGAGGTATATAAGAATGTTTGTCCTGGTGAAAGTTGCAAAGCGAAAGTTACGTAGGTAAAAGTGCTTAAAGGCTGACAGAAAGAAAGAATAAAAGAGCAGATTGGACGAGACTAATATTCTCATTTAGCAACTGAGGCTGGGCATGCAACTGAGGCTGTACATGCTTCAGTTGATACTACAAAGTTAGACTTGTTTGTTGCGAAACTTAAACCGTTATCAATATTTAACATTTAAAATCAATAGATCTTTTCATTAATTATTTGTGCTGCTTTAAAACGAAGCGAAGCTTGTTTGCTGTAATATTCACGTTGGTGATAAAATTAATGGTATTTAATTACAATTGCATAATGCCGATAAAATACTCAAAGAGTAATTATTATTATTATTTTTATTAACATTTTAAATGGCTTACAAACCTACAATATTAAAATCGTTAGTTTTATCGTTTCGTGATTAAGTTAGTAATTATACAAGCTTCGCCTCATTTACAAACGATTTTTCTCTCCTTCGCAGATAAAAATGAAATGGTCTATACTGTCTAAAAATGTTTCATTACGTCACCTCAACCTCAAGATAATTATCTATAACAGAGCATTAAACAATAAAAAGAAATACTCTTGAGAGATCAACATTATCAAAGTAAGAAAAAAAGTAAATATTGACGTTTTACAAAATTTCATAATAACTGAGATTTTTTTAACAGCGATCATGAATTCTGAATAGAATTTGAAATATTGGAATATATAAATAAAACAGTCGTTTTATTTGATTTAATTCGATGTAAGCTATTCTTTATGCAGCAACCTACTTAGCACTTAGGCTTGTTTAAATTTAAAAAAGTTCTTGTTAATTTGCGAGCTGTGCATGAAATAACAGATAATAAAATTTTTAAATTTATTCTTTTTAATGTTATTTTTTAGAAAATAAAATAAAATGATTTCATCAGCATTAGAAGTAGAAGACTATGCAAACTTCAGCGATGGCATGCAAGTCACATTCATCAACAATCTGCTAAAACAGTCCAACGTGCAGCCCGGATACAAATGTTTGGATGTTGGATGTGGCACCGGAAACTCTACCACGATTGTAGCCGATGCTGTTGGTCCAAGCGGTCACGTGATTGCGTTTGATCCTGATGAGAAAAGAATAAAAGCTGCAAAACTTAAAAATAGTCGTACCAATATTGAATATCTCCATGGTGAATTAGGTGATTTGGGTCTTAAGGATAATTCATTAGATTATGTGTTATCGAACTTCGTCGTGCATTGGTTTACGGATGACAAGAAAGAAATACTGTTTCAAGATTTATATCGTATTACGAAACCTGGTGGTTGCGTTGCCATAATAGCCGTAATGCGCTATTCTGATAATGTAGAAATATTGAAGAAATATTATCCTGAAAACGATTGGAAAAGTTTTATGGCGTCAATTCACTACTTCACGAAACAAGGTTACGAAGATATCAGTAAAGAGGCCGGATTTCAAGTTGTTTCAAGTGAAACTTACAAATCAAAGGACGTGTTCCCTAATCACGAAATCTTTTTAAAATGGCTAGATGCAAGCTGTTATACTAAATTCCATGACACGTACTCCAAGCATCAAGATGAAATTACCTTTCCAACAACTGAAGATGGGAAGGTACTCGATTCTACATATTTAATAACTTTGATTTTAAAAAAATAGAAACAGCATTTCGTTGAAATATCATGTTTGTTTAAACATATATTCTATTTTTATACAGAAAACAAACTTTCTAAATCAAACAGAATATAAACTAAAAAATATAAATTTAGTTTCGTGCTGTAATTGTTGATAATACAATCATATACAACCATATACAAACACAAATGTACATTTTGATCAGTCCTTACTGATAGATTCAGATATTCTTCTTTGAACTTGATTTTCTCATTAGCAAAGTCTAAAATTCTACCAAGTTTAACACTTCAACCAAGAATTAAAATACTTAGTTTTCAACCGATCACCACACGATGATCATGATGATAACAACCTTCTGTGAACTTAAAAACAACTCGCATAAATAATCAACTCATTCGTAGTTACTCGACGTGCGCTCTAGACAAACGATAGTAGCTCGCAGATGCACCTCTCTCTTTATTCAATACTTTAGGCTACAGTCACATTAGGTTTTTATTCGGTTTCATTAGGTTTTATTTTTCAGTAAATGCTCACTATATATAATCACCATAAATAACCACCACCTCCATCACCACCTTTGTTATGTTGAGGTGTAAAGGTGGTGCTTTTGCAAATAGCAATTTGGGTATGGTGACGACAGCCTTTTTGATTAATCTCGCAACCGTAAT
>JAUELD010037801.1:0-11516 GCA_031471615.1 Aglantha digitale
CTGATATTATAATAACAGATTCTACATTAATTCGTCATCTATGACCAACGATATATAACGTTCCGAACATCTGGGGATATTCTATATTGTTTTTTATGACTCATTTTTAAATAAGAAATTATTTTAATTTACTTATATACAAGCATGAGACTAGTTTAAGTATTTAAGTTAAGGTAAGAAAATAAAATTTGTAACTTGATTATCAATTATAAGCAAGGAGTGTATACTTGTGTGTATTTTTGTAAAAAGCAAAAACCAAAAAACAAACAAAATAAACAACCAAAATAATTTATTGAAACTTAAATTAAGAAACTTTCGAACTAGGTCCTTCCCTAGGTTTCTTTTATATTTAAAATTAAAAACGTTTTTATTTTATATTGTAGATTTGTACGATTTTCCCTTGTGTCGGTAAAAATGTTTCTTTACAATAACTTTCTGTATTTGAGTCTCAACATCAAAATATTTAAAATATTGCACGACGGACAGACATATCGCGGTTAAAATCTATTCTAGTCTAACTTTTATATCGAAAGACTGGGAACTACACCTGAAGAAGTCGTAAAAAAAGCACGGAAGGTGTGCGGTAAATTTCATTCAGGAGCAAGATTGCAACTTCAAAAACGTGTGTATTTTCGTTGTAAATATATATCTATATATATAAATATATATCTATAAGTTAAAGACAAACATATTTGACATAAACATTAAATGTTTGAAATTTGCTGGTAAAGTGTTTCGGAATCATTTCGCCCAAAAAAGTTTTATTTAACTGGTTTATATTATATTATACATTAAAGCTATATAATATAGTAGAAAACTAATAATATTTGGTAGCTATCTAGCTGGCTCCTATAAGGTAACTTTGAAAATCTGTTTTAGACGATGGCAATTAAAAATAAAAGCTTAGCATCGTTATGTATCTTTAATTATATGCATATTAAAGTTACACATAAATATGGATAATTTAACTGTTAAAAGTGAGATGCATTTAATGAACTCATTATTTTTTCTCAAAACGCATGCAGTATTTACTTAAAAAAAGTATGATAGAAAAGATGAATCTCTTGTTAATCTGATGGTTAGGCAGCTCCTAGAGATGTGTCATAATTTTCTTACTGTTATATAGCAAAAACGCAAGCTATAAATTTACGTTAAGCATATTTTAATATCAATCTTGCCTGTGCCTTGGAGTATTTTTTGTTATCAGTCCTTTTCCATTTTCTCAAGACTAGCTAGGTCCATGTTTAATATGTGTGATTAAGTAAGCAGTAGTTAAATTTATAAAGGACGTTTTTCAAATTGATTTTTTTTTTCAGTCAATAATGATATATTTTAATATGTGATAGAACCTAACTTCACTTTTTTATTGTTTATATGTTTTTAATGTAATAAGCTTTTATGCTGTGTCTGAGATGATTTCTTAATAAAAAATAAAAAAGTGTATTCCGTGTTAAATTTTGTTGTTTATATTTTTCGAAACTAAAGAAAGCAGCATGGTGATGGCACAATTTCCTAACACTCAATTTGTTGCACATGAATTTGTTAGACAATATTATACCATGTTAAACAAAGATCCTACACAACTCCACAGGTTTGTTGTAAAAACTTTCTCTGTGATAAATGACAGTGCATTGGTTTTAAATGTCAAATTTAATGGATTGTTATCTTGTTTTTGTTTATGTTGTTTATTTTATTTAAAGTCTACATGATAAGTTGTGTTGAAAGACAGGTAGATCTAGAAATGTAGAGTAGTCACCGAAATAAACAAAGCAATCTTCAGATAAGACAGTTAAAAATTATGCATAATATTTAAATGATATTATGTAAGACAATTAGAAATAATAAAATAGAAAGTTAAGTTCATAAAAATATAGCACAAGATAATGCAGATAAAAAATATTATTTATGTTTAATGGCGTATCTGCACCACGACCTACGAATTGAACCCACGACCATGCTATTTTAATGCTAGCGCTATACCAACTGGGCTCGTGGTTCATGGTGTTCAAAGCCTCGTGTAATGATTCTAAGCACTAGTATCCCTCTCTGACGATGTAAATGTGTCCATAACTATGTGCTACTACATTACACATTATCCGTTATATTGGATACTGGAGCCTTGTAGAAGTGTTCTTAATTCACTGACAAAATAATATTCTTAGTTGTCTTAAAATATTGCTATGTTTTTTAGGTTTTATACAAAAGAATCACGATTAACTCATGGTGTGTCACCTAATGCTAAATCTGAAGAACCGGTTTGTGGTCAAGAGGTATGCAAAATTTATATAAGGTTACTGCAAGCTTACTTTACCTTTAATTTAGTTTAAGTTGTTTACAAAGCAGAGTAATAGTCAACGGAAAAAACTTATTTTGGATATTTAAGACATGTTTCCAGGAATCATTTTCTTCCGTTAATATATTTAATTTTTTTTTAATCTTAGGCCATTTATGAAAAGATTGCTGCTTTGAACTTTCAGAATTGCCATGCTAAAATAAGATCAATTGATAGCCATCCTACAATAGGTGGCGGTGTTGTTATTCAAGTTACTGGGGAACTTTCAAACTCTGGCATGGGTATGAGAAAGTTCATGCAAACCTTTGTACTAGCACAGCAAGTATGTAATTATTTTATCATTGTTATTTATACTAACATATTGTTTTGTAAAAAATGTAAAATATAATTATGTATGTTAAAGCAAAGTTGATGTATGTTAATAGTAATTTTTTTTAAAAAAACTTGGTTGCAATACAAACCTTTTTTCAAGGTGTTCGGCCATTTTTTTTTAAAATTAAAGATCTTCTAAAAGTTCAAATGTAGCTTGTTTTTTACTACTAAATTGTTTTTTTCACTTATGGTCAGGACCCAAAGAAATACTATGTCTTTAATGACATATTCCGATATCAAGATGAAACATTTGAAGATACTGAAAATGGAGAGGCTGCTGATTGTAATGGGGAACCTATAGGTAAATCTTGCATACAGTAAAATATTCTGTAAACAATTAATAACTTCATATTCCTAAAAGTCAATAAAAGTTTCATATATTTTATGAAAAGCTTCGGTATTTTACAATTTTCTAAAAATATAACTTCAAATTTCTTAAAAAAAATTGAAAGATGTTGAAAATCTGGTTTTTAGCCCATGATCTTATTTTGGGTATAAACACTAGGAATTTCTTTGAAATTTTATGTGGTAGTGGATTGTGACTGTTTGATGTAAAATTTAGAGTGCGAGAATGGTTATCATGATCAGTCTCTCCAAGCAGAAACTATGGATGAAGAAAAACAAGATGACATCATTGCTTCTAATGATAATAAGCAAGAACCCAATTATTCGTTATACGATCCTTTAGAAGCTGATGAGTAAGTGAATTTGTTCACTCACTGAAAAAATACATAGTTGTTCACTGGTCCCATCAAACAATCATGCTCGACTATTTTGATTCACCAAAAATAATTATAGTTTATTGAACCCTCTGTTTACCGAAAAGGGTTCTTTAATTTCAGTCTTGTTTTTTCTGATTTTTTGCATGATCATAGAATTTCTGGTTGTAGTAATAGTGACGATTTTAGATTTTTGAAAAAAACTGTTGTTTCCCAAAAATGGACCAAATTGGTCAAATTTGGTCCAAAAATAGATTTATTCCTATTAGTAAGAAAATGTTTTATGACTTTTTTAAAATTATTTTTATGTAGGTAGGGATTTATAAGGGCTTTCAAATACCATACATATGTTCCTGAAAACTCTTGTTTGGGGGATTTTTGGGACACAGCAATAAGTCAAATTTTGTCCAAATTTTTCTTGAAGACCTGTTTCTTGAAAAGGCCTCATTAGATTTTTTTGATTTTTTTCATGAAGTTAGAAAAGGAATTCTGAGGTGTTGAAAAGTGCTTGTTTTAGATTTCACTGCTTCAAAAACTAATATCAGCTCAATTTATATTATAGAAATACTCTTATAAAAGTTCTCAATGTATCTTAAAAAATTATTATGAGTGCAGGAGGTATCTACTGTTCCATTAATAAATTTAGACCGAGTGCAGGGTATGCTGAAGAAGAAGAAGAAGACCTTCCACTTGCCAAAGAAAATACTTTGTATGAAAATGAAAATCTTTATAAATCTGAAGAATCTGAAGTTGTTGAAGATTCAAAGGTAAAGTTCAAGAATGTGCTTTCAATAAGTGTTTTTCATAAAATTAAGATCAGTATAACAATGGTATTTGATTTAAAAAAGCAATGAAACTAAACAAAATAAATGTACATTCAACCAGATTTGATCTACTGAATCAGAAATTTTGAAATTTGTTTACTAAAAGATTATTTATTATAATAACTGTTATTATTATAACATCAGGACGAGGTAACTCAGCATGAAAATGCAGAATATCATTTTGATCGCCAGGAAGAACCATTTGATTCTGTTCCTCCTGCCAATCAGTTTGAGGAAAGTGTTGAAGAAGCTGAGGAAATTAAAGATGAAAAACCAGCTGATGATTTACAGAAACATGACGAAGAAGTCTCTCAGCAACATTCAGTAAAGCCAGTTCTAGATGAACCAGCTAAAACATGTATTAATATTATTATTACTATCTGTATACCCATTAAAGTAATGGATAACATTACCTTTTAACATTTAAAAAAGATCTGTATTCTTCAAAAGCAATGTATTGGCATCATAGAATTTGTTGTAAAATTTGATGTTTTTGCGAAGGAAAGCTAAGCTGATAAGAAGAAAACTTATGAAAGGCCAGCCGAAAAATGTTCACATCACCCTTGCTACCTGTCTCAAAGTATTACGTAATAGTTCAGTAGGTTAGCTAGGGAAATTGTCTATTATCAAGACAAGTTGAAGTTTTGTGTCAAAAAAAATATGTCAACTTTTGGAGATCTGAGGTGTTATTGCTGAGAGAGGTTCCCTATATATGTAACTTGGAGTTGGGATAGTGTCATTTGCACTTTTTTGACTAGTTAACACTTTACTTTTAACAAAACTTTTTAACAGCTACATAAAATGGTAGAATTTCTATAAGGCTTCTGTGAGAAAAATGATATAATTCAATTCTTTGCTTCTTTATTTAGTCACTTGGGCGGCTCTCACCAAAAAAAATACAGTTCCTTCAACACCAGCTCCGCAAGTACCAAAACCAACTGTGAAAAAGGTTTGTCCTTAAAGTATAATATGTATGTACAATCATGTGCAAAATGGTTTAAAGTTTATTTTTGTGCCCTGGTTTTGCTATGAAGCTCCTCTATATATTCAGTCATGTCCATCTATTCCATGGAAACATTTTGTATTTTGAACCCTCTATATACCGAAAAGGGTTCTATATTTTCAGCTTTTTACTGAAAAATAAACCAGGCACAAAAATTAAAGTTTTACTTTAACATGAATTTTGCGAAAATATGGAAGATTGATTTATCTTTTTTAGTTTCAAGTTTGACCCAAAAATGAATGTTTTGGAAAACGTATCAAAATTCACTTTTTATATCAACTAGCTTTTTTTTCTTTTCTATTTTCACTCAATAGCTAATAAATCATATATCTTCCATCTGGGATAAAACTTAATTTAAGAAAAGTTTGTTTTCCAGGTAATTGGAAAAACATATAATTGTTGTTTCACCATAAATCTCACTTCTCTTTTACTGAAGTGTTATTGAGTTTTGATATTGAGATTTTTTTTCTAAAAATTTAATGCATATTATTGTTTGTTATTAACTTTTAGAACCTCATATTTATTTATATTAGAGTTCTCCTGTTTCTGTAAAAGCACCACCAAAACGAAAAGAAGAAAACAATCCCGTAAAAAAGGAAACTATGGAGGATTCTCGTCGTCGTACGGGGCCACCTCCTGATGAACATCAAATATTTATTGGAAATCTACCGAGTGGGATAACTGAGGACGAAGTGAGAGAAGCCTTTAAAGGTATTGTGAGAAAGTTTGTTAGTTAAAACCCATAGTGTGTAGTTTAACATGATTAAAATAAGAAACGTTCTTCTGTTTTACTTACTGATACTTTACATACTTTTACCTCTGTTTTTGATACTTCTTTATCGAAACACTCTTGATAGCCTAAAGATCTTGTTCATATTCCCAATTTTACCCATCAACAACTTTTAAATTGGTAATAAAACAACACTTATCAACATATTGTTTTTAATTTCTTTGATGTATAATAGCAGATGTAAAAAGATAAATCTTAAAAAAGTGCATTTTATTTATATACCAGATGAAAATATGCCATTTTAGGGAACATTTTTAAGTTAAAACATACTGATCATATTTTTGTATTTATTTTAAATATTGAGAGTTTTGGTATACGCTAATATGATGTGATCTTTTTTCAGAATTTGGATCGATTGTGGAAATTCGACTAAATCCAAAGGTAAGTTCTTATTTCAGTTTTAATAGATTTAAAAATCCGTTTATTTCATATAATGGTTTAAATGTCATCTTTGAATTGTATAAAGAAACTGACTAAGAAAATGTTTTGCTTCTTAGAAAGAGTTTTCTAATGCATGTTTTAGATCTGTTATTGACAGATCTAAATTTTTTGAAAATCTAAAAGATTGATCTAAAAATCTAAACTTATATTTTTTTGCTTTAGAATTTTGGTTTTGTGGCATTTACTGGACCAGAACCCCCTGTAGAAATTCTTAAAAAACCTAAGGTATATTAAATTAGCATCCTAAATATTTGTCAATTACACCGTATGCTATAGACCAATTCATTGAAATTTACCTTAACAATTGACAATTTGTTTTCCAGACATCCAAGTAATGTTTCGAAAAGACAAATTTACTGATTGTTAATATTAGTTTTATTGTTTAGTTTTTGTGAAGTCATAACATACTCATAGAATATATACGTAAAATTTTGTGTTAATAGAAAAAAGAATATATTTCTTTTGAATCAATTTTTCATACAATTGTTTTTTGTATTTGAGGTTATAACGATTCGTAATCAAGCAATTAACACAGAAGTTAAACGATCAGTGAGTGGTGCGAACCGTGGAGGTGGGGGATTCCGTCGAGGTGGCGGTGGTGACAAGGACTCAAATAGAAGTCGTAATAATGACTTCAAAAATAATAATAGAATTCAAGGAGGAGGTACTGGGGGAAGACCAACTAAAAATACTTCATTTCAAATGAAACAACCTCGAAATGAAGAAAATGGGAAAACAGACAAAAATAGAGACTTTAAACAATCACGGGAACAAAAACCTTTCAGACGCTAGTTTTTTTGTTTTGTCTTACATGTAGAAGAAACTTTTCTAATTTTTTAACTATTAGATAAACGATATTATCTTTTTGACTTTGTTAAGTAATATCAATTCACAAGATATCTTTTTAGCTTCAATAAATTATCTCTATATTCTTCTTATATTAAAACTGGCTTCTCACGAAAAGTTCCTTATTATTGTTCTTAAAAGTAAGAGCTTCTTTACGTTCTGATTTTGTTTCTGTTATTAAAATTTTATACTAATTATAATCACAGAAGTCTATAATTTGTTGGAGTTATTTAAAAATGTTTTTTTAAAATTATTATGTAAAGTTATGGACTTTTAACAGTTATCTTTATAGTGGGTGAATATCCTAGATATATATTGATTGTAATTATCAATAAATAACGGCTCTAACTGCGTTTGGAAAATCGCTGATTTATTTGAAGATTTATAAGGAAATGAATTAGCCTTAATTCTTAGTTTTAAATTCTTTAAAATTTAGTATTGCTGATTTTATACTCGATGAAAAAGGGGGGATGGGAATTTCCAAATTTTCATTAAGTTGTATTATTTAGGTAATGTTGTGTTTTTATTTATCTTGGTGGTGCATGTTTAAATTAACAACTACAGGTATCATACTACAGGATGTCTATAAAAATGAACACATGCTTGTAATAATCCTTTGTTTATGATGTATTTGTTTTTTCCTTCTATGATCCTACTAAAATTGTAGTCATACTTTTTATGGTAAACCTGGCAAGATTACATCAACAGCTTTGTTTTGTTTGAGGCTTCCCTTTTTACTCCTTTGTCGAAAAGTTTTTGTCATTTATTTATAATTTTAATATTAATTTGTTTTGTTGTCCAGGGGTCGAAATAAGGGCCAGCTGCCGGCTAAAACCAGCTAAATAAAATAATAACTGTCCATATAGTTCAAAGAAAAACTTTATTTAACCAGCTATATCAGCCACCTATATTCAAAAATCTTATTTCAACCCCTGGTTATCACCCGTTCTTAGAACTGATTTCTTATTTTCTGGGTATATTAAGAAATGGGTGGTTTTACAATGTTTTAATTTAAAATCATCAAATTTAAAGGGACTCCAAGATATTGGGACATGTTTGACATGAAAAACAAAGAACAAAGCTTTATTCAAAAAATAAATTTCTTGTTCTGAAGATTTGATAAGAACTAAAAAAAATAACCTTGATGACATTGCATCAAGGTAAATAATCAATGTTAAGTTTATATGGATTCTTAAAATATCTTGAGAATAATTATTTTTTGAGCTTTTTTCAAAAATTTTGATCTAAAACAAGCAAATTAAAACAAGTTCAACTACACACTTTGACTTCAATTAAGTTAAAACATTTATTTCAAAGTACTGGTCAGAAAAAACAGCTTATATACTTATTGATAAAGAAAACACTCCCTTGCCTTAGTAATTTCAGTAACTTTTGAAGTTTTATCATAAATATATGTAAACAAATGAACAGGTTTAAATGACAAAAGTGGTTTATGTTATTACAGGTTTTCATTGTAGTATGAAATTATTGAATGAAATACCCTCAGAGAAATAAAGTCAGTAATTTTTATGTTTTGCTGAATATTTTTTACAGTAGGACAAAAGAAAAAGGTTTGATTATACAGATAAATATTATTGCACTGAATCATATTACTCTGTATGTATATTATAAACTTTATTGTATTTTCTTATATAGAATAGAGTGCAATGAAATTATAAATTAAAAATGGATTGCTGGACTCCACGTAACAATTCATCATCTTTGACATTGTTGTCATTATCAAGAGTGTTGGCATTAAAGAAGCAACCATGGAGCAAGGTATGTTCGTTATTATAAAAAAAATATATCAGTTCCCAAATTTCACATCAATATCTATATATTAATAAGCTAAGAAATGTAGAAAGGGTAGTGTGATCATTCTTTGGCTGGCCTTGAATGGTTTTTCCTATCCGCTTGATTAGGAGAATTGCATGATTTTTCCTTCATGCTGCTTTTCTTTGCAAAAAACATCAAATATAATGATGTTGATGCATTGTAATTAAAGAATACAGGACTTTTTGATGAGTAAAGTTACATCCTTTTTAATACCTTGTTATATTTTAAGACTAATACCATTATTTTTATGGGTGTATACAGCTAGCCTATTAATTCATTTCCTAAGATATGTAGAAAGGTAGTTTGAAAGGTATAAAAAATGGAGTGTGACAGAAGTGATTTTTTTTTTGATGGCTTTCTATCCTAATAAATTGCCTATAAACATACAAGAAAATCTAAAATCGTAGGATGGCTTAATAGTTTCAAAACCGTTTGCAATGTTTTTTCAATGTAACAAAGTGTGAATAAATAAATAACATAAATGAAAATGTAAGTGAATTATCACATAATAGAGAGTCTTCACCATATGTGACCTTCCACATGATTATAGCAGGAAATGTTTTTCTTGTAACGTTACATGAAATAAAAGGAAACGTTACAAGAATTTATTGTAACGTTATAAGAATAATTCTGTAACGTTGCAAGATTAATTCTGTTTTTGCTAACCTAATTTATTTTATAATAAAATGTGAATGTGTACGCTAAAACGTCTTAGAACAACGTGACGATATCCTTATTAATGCGTCCATTGTATGCTTTAACCTCTTACAACAACGTGAAGATATCCTTATTAATACGTCCAGTGTACACTTAAACCTCTTACAACAACGTGACTATAGCCTTATTAATTAAATTAATAATTCTTGTAACGTTACAGCAATTCTTGTATGCGTTACAACCATTTCCTGCTGAAATCATGTAGAAGGTCACATATATTAAACAGGGATAATTGTAATGTTACAAGCATTGTCAATGCAGAACAAAGTGAAACTTTTCAGTAAATCATTTGAAATAGTTCAATACCAAAACATTCTTTTTTTGAGCTTTAGTTGCCCGACAGGATGACCAGTTAAAAAACGAAGTTTCGAAAAACGTTGCCTTTTGTATTCAGCATATCAACTATACTTAAAAAAATAAAAATTCTACCTATTATCACTTTTATTTGCTTGAGGAAGTTCAAAATGTTGCAGTCCCTTTCAGGAGACAGGAGCTCTTGCCTACACCCACACACGCGCAAGTTGTCTGGTAAGAGCTTTTATAATTGCTCATGCAAAAAGCAACTTCTAAACAAACATTAACAAATTTTATTTTAATAAACTTTTAATAATTAATAGAATGTGGTGGTTTTCAACATTATTAGTTTGTTTTGTTATGAAAAAGACAGCTGCAAAAATGCTATCAAACTTTCACTTTCACTTTAAGCAATAAGAATACTAATTCTCAGCAACATAGTTTTCTTATTTAAAAAAAATTCAATTTGTTTCTGGTGGTACCACCTGACATTGTTTCATTGTCTCATTGAAATTGATTTCATTGAAATCAATGTAAGGGTTTCTTAATATAAAAACGTCATAGTCAATAATATATTAAGAGATAAAAATTATGTTACTAACAGTCTCTCCATCTTTAAATTATTATGTTATGCGAAATAACGCTGGACGACCAAACTTGCTTTCAGTATCACTGGCGACTGCTACAAAACATGAGGATACACCACTGAACTTACTGAATCGTTTCAAATTACTACTGACAAGTTTCAAATAACTTACCAAAACATACTGTTTCAAATAACTACTAAAACGTTACTTATATTATTATATAAGTACACCATACACTCTTCCAAGATAAGACAACTTAGTATTGTCACGTTTTTAACACAGCATTTATATGTAAAGTCGTTAAAGATAACTCAGTATTGTCACATATTGAATATAGCATTACATGTATATTCGTTAAAGATATCTAAGCATCTTTGCATTTTTAACGTAGCATTACATGTTCATTTGTCAAAGATAGTTAGAAAAATTTGCCTGGAAAATTTTATATTATTGCCATTATCATTTTTAAAGCTATTTATGCCTGCTTATGAAAGAACTTTTAAATTACTTTCTTATTGCTAAAAAACTTCATTCTCATAAATTTCAAACATGTAACGTTACATCTTTGGCATCTAATGCTACATTTAAAATGCGACAATACTTCGTTATCTTTGAGGAGTTCACATGTTATGCTATATTAAAAATGTGACAATACTTCGTTATCTTTGAGGAGTTCACATGTTATGCTACATTAAAAATATGACAATACTTAGTTATCTTTAACAAGTGTATATGTAATGCTACATTAAAAATGTGACAATACTTCGTTATCTATGACGAGTTTACATGTAATG
>JAUELD010037823.1:0-13729 GCA_031471615.1 Aglantha digitale
GTGTGTGTAATCATTCTAAGGTAACATTGTTATGTCGTTTATTCTTTTGAATATAGATTAAAAAATAGGTACTTTCAGTTGTGTCCCTTTTGAAATGTAAAAAAATAAATCATAAAAGATTAGCAAAATGAAAATAAAAATATTGAAATCTTAACATCGATTATTTTCAAAATACCGATTATTTTTAACCCTGGTGTTTGACGCCGGGCCACCGGCTAGTTATAATTTAATCTTATGAATAAAGTTCAAAACAAATATTGGACTTTTCAGAGTATTCAAATTATTAAGAATTTGTTTAATATCAAGTTATAAATTTTTGCCCAATCTAAGATTCTTTTTCATCATAACTATTAAAATGATGACAGCTATATTGTAGCTATATTCACTCTTCTAATAGTTTGTAATGTTTTACTAGAAAATAAGATTTTAATTAGATGATTTTTTGATTTTTTCACGGTACAAAAAAATAGAGGATTCTTTGTTATGGATTTGTAATTAAAAATAAGTGCTCTCGTAATACTAATACCCTTTATAAATTTAATATCCATTTAATATCAATTTTCATCTAACGTACATTAAATGATAAATGTTAGCTAAGTGCGACGGACTAAAACTTTCAGGACAAAAATAGAACTTTTTTTTAACTACTTACACACAATCTTTCTGCTTGTTTCTAGACACCTTTTACGTATAGTTTTTATATTTAACGTTTTGAATTAGAGAATATCGCTATATTCCTTAGCACATCTACTTGTTAGAACATCATCGCTGCAAATAATAATCTTCTTAACAAATCCGATTGAGTGATCAGTAAAATCATTCGTCTAGCCAACAAAGAATTTTTTTTATTTTTTATTTTGAAAAAAAATATTTAGCATTCAAGTAACAATGATAAATTGCACATTATATGTGTGATTTTTCGAGATGTTTTTTAATCTTATTAAAGCTACTAATATTCAGAATAAAAACCTAGCAATAGCAAATAATTTTTTTCCAATTAAATACTTTAATTTTGTCTGCTTAAGAATTGAAAGGTTTTTTTGATAATTTCTGAATATACTTAGAATTAAATTTGATTAAAAACAAGCTTAAAATTGGCATTTTTTATTCATTAGTATGTTGTCTTTTCTGCAATACTTTATTCAGCAAGATTTTTTACTTTTTCATAGATTTAGCTATATAAAAAACTGTCGGACTAATTAACTAAACTGTACTATTGGATGTTAAGACTTATTAGTCCTACTGTTGTTAAGTAACATTTATTTTTTAGCACAGACCAAATAATAAAATCAATTTAGCTAATGCATGAACAAAAACGAAATATCAAAGAATAATTTTTTTATGTAAAAATCACGTAACTGTTGAGTTTCATATTTAGCTTTTAGTTCCTTTTTGAAAATTATTTCATAATAAAACAGATACTCCTTTCTAAGAAAATCGGACACTGTGAGTATTCTTTCAAGCTTGTGATATTTGACGACGCCTTTGCAGAATCCAAATCCTGATTCTTAATTTTTCAAGCCAAATATTTGTTTAATTTATAATTTATTTACTTATTACTTAAATTACTTGTTTAATGCTAGCTATCAAAAACAAACCAAGGATGTTATATCGCACAAACTCAATCTAATTCCATAACAAATGAAGCAGCAGCAATTATTGTAATTTATTCATCCGCTTTATTGGCGTTATTGTTGTTACATTAAAATGAAGATAACAACTTAACTAGGCCTATTATAACAAAAAAAACAATAATTTAATTTCTTTTTTTCATAGCCAATTCAAAAATTTCAATGATTTTCAGATAAATTAATTTTACGATTAATATATATATATATACAATTTAAAGAAAAAAAATATTTTCTAAAGCTTGTAGAAAGTTCACCCAGTTTTTAGTTTAATGCTGTTATAAAATTTAAATTTTATTTAGTTTGGTCCTTGTTCGGAGCCATAAACTTATCCTCTGAATTCATGGAAGAAGAATTTATTTCCCTTATTTATTTTTGGAAGTTAAGCATTTGAAAAAATTTTAGACAAAATATAAATAATCAAATATTTCGTCTAAGAATATATTAAATAAAGATGTTGATAATTTCGATATTTTGGATCTGTTTTTCTTTTAGTTCTTCATAAACTGTTCATAATTCTTTTTAATTTATATTATTATTATGGCTGAAAAGAAATTTGCCATTCATTTGTCAACTAACTTTTTAAATTAATAATTTATTTAGAACATTAATGTTGTATCTTATATAGTTTCTCTCATTGTGTAATGGCCTACATTTGTATGAACTTTTGGGCACACCTGAGCGCAACCCATAGCAGGATACTAATGACCACATTCATTTTGATTTCCTCTGAGTTAATTTAATTGCCTTTTATGAATTTTTACCTAGAAGGTACTAAAACAAGTTGCTTTTTGTTATATTCTGTACATTGTCAAATATAGCTAATCTTTGACATTTTCGTGCAGTTAGTGATTGTAGAAGATGTTATAGATGATATCACATAAAAAGGCATTATTTTTTATAAAGAAAGAGTTTTTATGCAATAGATATCTAAGATAGTTAAAATTAATAAAAAAAACAAGGATTTTTAAGCTAATAGTTTAGTAGGGTAGCTTTCTTCTCTTGAGGTAAAACCAGCTTATTATCTAGGTATAGATGATAAAATCGACACTTTGTTGTGAAGAGATAAACATACGATTAGTTTGTTAAAAATCATATTTAAGTATAAACGAAGTTGGTTTGCGCAATATCTAGCTCACTTCTTTAATGAAAAATATTTACAATGAAACAGAATTTTATTTCCTAAGTTATAGATTTAGGTTATTCAAGTTGTCAATAATTGTTTTTTATTTTTCCATATAGAATCAACAAGCTCTATTTTAAAATAATTTAATAATAAATAGAGCCAATAATCTCTATATGGCATGATATATACACTAACAGGAACTAGTCTCAACAAGGTGTTGAGCAAAGCCTGCCTTATTATTTCTAGCTATTATTTAAAATATTGCATAGTTGAATTTCATTTTAAATTAAGAGCCACAAATAGTTTTAAAGACTATATACTTTCATTATTGTAATCCTGGTTCGGTTATTATTACTATAACTACACACCAAAACAACTTTTTTTATTTTTTTTTATTTATATTCAAATAATAATTTTTTGTTCATTTAGCTGTTAGCCTTTTCTTCTTTTAGGTTGCATTTTTCTAATAGTATAATCAAATGGGTAAAAGACAATAATAAAGGTTACAAACAATGAGATTCTTCAGTATTGTCTACACTGCTGTTCTTTGGATTTAAACTCAAAGATTTAGATAGATAAATGGACATATAAAAATAATACTTAGTCCACTTTGAGGTAAAAACAACTAAGGAAGCTGTGTATTTTTTATTTTATGAGGTAGATATTTAATTTCAGCTATTTTTGTAAGTGAAATAATGTTTATAAACCCTATGTAATTGTATGAATTAGCAGAAATTAATTTATTAGCTAAATAATACTGTGTATTTCTTAAGTGTAGCTTTTCTTTACCTCGAAAATTGTCTTAAACACCCGGGATCTGTAAACTTTTTTTTATTTATGTTATAATAAATTCCTAATAATTATCAACACATGTCAAAAATAAGTCAAATTTGGTATTTAGAATATTTAACTTAAAGTGGAATTTAAAACGTGCACTAAAGTACTTTTCTATTACAATTCAAAGCAATAAAAAAGTTTAGCAGCATGTTCTCTCATTCTCTAAATTAAAAATCATTCTTTTAAAGTTATTTAAAATTATTTTGATTAGAGCTCGATAGCTTTTTTTCATTACAGAAATGGAGGGAATGGATCCCAAAGGCATTAAAAGTTTTTTTTGCCTCCTTGTCTGAAACAATCCGGAAAACTCAACTGATTTCAAGTCTTTTTTTAAGAAAACGAAAACATCAGCAAAAGCAACTTAAATAAAATCTTGAATTAAAATAGGAACACCTGCAATAATTTGCGATATATGAATAATCATAAAAATGAAAGAGCAAAAGCTAAACTAAAGTTAATATATATCGTTACACTGAAGATATTTTGACGGGTTTGTTATTGTTTTTTCCATTTCTTAGTAATTCATTACGAAGCGATTGCAAGGTTGTCATTGAATTGCGATTGATTAAACTTGGAAATGATGAAAATTCAATTGTATATAAATGTTTTCGCAACGCCTTTTTAAATCCATCTCTGTAGTCTTTGTTAAAACAAGCATATATAATCGGATTGATCACAGAGTTAGAATAATGTAACCACTTAGCAAAGGTTACTACATGATGGTCTATTCTACATCTGCACCATCCATGAACAATGTTTAAAATAAAAAACGGACACCAACAGATGAAAAATGCTAATACAACCAATGCAATGGATTTAATTGCTTTTAAATCGTTTTTGAAGTTCTCTTTTTTCTTCGTTCCGTTCAAACATCTATTTGTTTTAAATTTTTTTAAGTGATAATTAACAGCACCATATATTTTCACATAGCAGAAAACAATAACAGTTAGCGGCGATGCAAATCCAATTGTAAATATAGTCATTTCATATATTGGCTTTTGCCATTTCCAATGTAAACCTTTTGCAAGGGACAGGGAAATAGAGAAGATCCAAATTATTAGAATAGAATTAGTCACGCGCTTTCTTGTGACAACTTTTGAATAATTTAACGGTTTCATAATATGAATACAACGATCAACACTTATAGCTGTCAAGTTTAAAATTGATGCTACTCCAGTTGTTATGTCGACACATGTCCACACTTTTAGCAACTAAAAATCAAATAATTTTATTTAAATCAATAAAGTGTTGCAGAAAAAACGTCTATTAAAACACTATGTAGTGGAAAAGTTAATTTAATTAATTTAAAGCTCCAAAAAAACAAAATTCATAAATTTTAAGTAACACAACAAACTCTTTAAGTAAATACCTTTCCTTCATAAATACTGAAATTCATATCAATCATTACAAAGGTGATCCAAACAGGCATGCTAATCACTGCCACCAAAATATCTGATATCGATAGGGATATAATAAAATAATTTGTGATACTTCTCAATGGTCGATATGTTAAAAATGCAATGATAACCAAGGTATTACCAAATATTGTCATTATAATTAAAATCGCTAATCCAGATGTCACAAGAACTTTTTCCAAATCGCTTATTATTAATGGTCTATTGTTTGTCGCATTTGTTCCATTGTAAAACATTTTTGCAATTGCATTTACTTCTTAATATATTGTAGCTTTTTTCTTATTGTTCTTTGTTAAAACTATAAAATTTTAATATTTACCATTAATACATCATAATGGAAGTTTACTCTAATTAGTTACAACACCTGTAGATCAAAACAACAATTGTAAAAAAAGAAAAGAAAATTGGTTATTCGTTAGTATTCGTTAGTAAAATAAGTCATTTTCAAAAGACATTTTTAAAATTTGGTGGATGAAAAGTGTTGAAAACTGTGTTTTTAGAAACAACAGGTCAATACAAAACAATCAAATCATTCAAATTATTCGTTACAAAATTAAAAAAAAATCGTAAATTAGAAAAAAAAAATTCTTCTAACATGGGATTTTCTATCAAAAAAGAATATATAGATAATATTCAGCTACACGACTTAAACGCAGATTGGAATCGTTTTTAGCAGCAAAACCAATGTTACACCAATACTGACTAAGATAAAATCAAATGCGTATACTTGCAATTATTTAATTACAACTATTTTTTTGAAAAGATAGAAAATATATGGAAAAACAAATAGTCCTAATATTCATTTTCTTTATTTTAATAAAAGTTTTAGATATTTGAAAAATGAAGGAATTTTTTCCTATCAAAATTATTTTAAATAAATTGAAAAAAAAAACTGTACACAACTGGTTACTTTGCATCTAAATTGATGCATTATTTTAAATAATTAGAGTTCTAACCAAAATGGTTTAAAACATATTCATAGTTATTTTTACAAAAACAGTCGACAAGCTCTGTTAAAATGTACTTAATAGTAACTAAATAGAATCAATAGGTTCACAAAAGCCGATGTAATTCCTTTCATCTAATACTTTCTTGATTATAGTATCAACTGAACTGAAATAAATATATTAAAACAGATTCCTCATTGTTAGTTTATTTCAAATCTGATAACATGCTAGACATCTTTATGAGATATGAGGTGATATCATTACAACTTTTAAGATTCTAAGGATCCATAGTTTACTTTAAAGTGTAAAAATTGGAAGAAGTTTTAGGTTTTAGTGCTTTAACATGACATTTTCAAAATGGAATGTAAAAACAATTTCACTTACATAATACTTTTGCGTGTGCTGTTCTAATTAGAGCAGAATTTTCTCTCACGGCATTATTAAAATCCAAAATGTAGCTAAGGTACTAGCTAAAACGTAACATTTAACTAATATGCATTATATTTCCATTTTTATAAGTAGTAGTATATTTTGGTCCGGTCTATTATATGGACAAAAACAATAAACTTTAACATAATGTGGACCTTGTTAATTATTTAAAAATTCATTCAATAAAACCATGATAAAAGAAACCTATTGATGCTTTTATTTTTTAACATATGCTTCTGAAAATTGAATTTGAAAACTTTGTTGTTTTCGAATCTTGCAGTTTTTACTATTGGAAGTTTTAATATTTCAAAAAAAGAATAAAAACGCCAAGGCACTTCGAGAGAACGGAAAGTAAATTATTATTTACCATTTATATAAGAAAATCATTAAAATTGAAAAATATTCAAGCTTATACTTTAACTATATTAAAACCACACAGTTTGGAAATAAGTAGAAGTGTAAGATCCTTTCTTAAACATTTTTCGCAACTCACAAAAAATCTCAAACTTTCTTACAAACTAAGTAAGAATAACTATTTCATTACTATCTATCGTTTTTTCATATTTCTAACTGGGTTTTTTTCTCCAACATATAGAGCAATGTGCAATTGAGTTGCTCCTGAAGATACAAAAGAGTAAAAAAGCAAATGCCAGTAATACTTATGCTTTTTATACGGGTATAAAATACACTCCCTTTTCTAAAAAGTTAATGGACGAAACTTCATCCTCATCAAAAATTAAGTAACTACATCAGAGCACGTTAAAACTTTTAAAAAAAACTATGGAAAAATATCTAACCTAAGTATTCGAATCGAAGCTTGTACCCAAAGTAGATAAAATGAAAAAAACTCAGCTCAAACAAACCAAAAAATAATTCCTCCTGTAATTACTCGATAATTTTCCGAAATACTGTGGTTATACCAAAAACATATACTAAACAGTCGCATTTCTTCACATGGTTTACATTATCATACTTTCTAATGTTAAAACTAGATACAGTAGAAGAAAACTAACAATATATCTAATAATGTTGAAAAAGTGACATGTGTTTATCATCAAACTGAAAACAAAAGATCTCAAAAACTATTTTGTTGTTATAATTAAAAAAAGAATAAGAACAAAACAATATGAAATAGAAGATTGAAACATGTTTTCTGGCAAAACTCAATTTATGAAAACAGTAAAAAGTATCTAAAATACATCATATGAATTTTTATGCAAATATTTTAACACTAAACAACTAAAGCAAAAAAATAGTTAAAAAAATATCATACATACTAGACACCTACTACTACTACTAAAAAAACAACTTTATACAGAATCGAATCTAAAAAAAAAAATTAAAAAATACGCAGAAATTAGATTCTTTCAGATTTCCCAACGTTTAATGAAACATTAAAATGCTCTATCTTTTACAGTATACATTTACAGTATGTTTTTTTAGGAAAATGATTAAAAAGCTAAGTTTTCCATGTTAAAGTTATATAATAAGATTGAAATAAAATTTATACCTATTCCAACTGGGATGCATATATATCTCGATAGATAGCTGTACGAAAACGAAATAATTTGACTAACTAGGCGTAATTAAAATTGAAGTTATAGCTACTTTTTGAAACTTTCTAGTAGTAGTACATCTGCTAGCTTAATCTTTATTTTTATTGTAGTGTGTAGCTAGTTAAATTTTTGTAAGTTTTTTAAAGATAAACATTTATAAGTGCAAAAAAAAAATTATTTATGGCCTAAAACAATTAAATAAAATCTTTATTTTTAACCATATTTTAAAAATTACTTTAATTTTGACAATTTTAGAATTTTGCTTACGTCAGCAAATTAAAAAAAAAAGAAATCCATTCCTCCATGTCCATACCAAATTTTGTTAAATTGCGACTTCTATTTCAGGATTAATACAGGGGGGGGGGGATCCTTTGAACCACCAGCCCCCTCTCCAATTAACTCAGAGCCCCTAATTTGCCCATACGGAATAGGGTTAAAAGAGAGAGAAACGAGATAGAAAATCTAATGAGAGAGAAAAGAATTAGATTTTTCGTTGTTTATGCAAACGAACGCATACTTCTTTATAAACTAATAATAATAATTTGTTTACTAATTCTAGCGTGTATTAAATAAAACAAAACATTTGAATTATGATTTCTTATTTTTATTTGTTAGTTATAACATCTCTAGACCATGACTTTCGCCCAAATAAATATCATCTGGAAATCCAAAATTCGAGACATCAACTTTATTCCTTTTTTTGTAACAAATCTTCATTTTTTCTTCTATTCACAATCTATGGTTATCGGTTACAAATAACCCCCTTCTTAAAATTTATTTGCTGGAAGTCTATGACATGCCTCAATTTCGTTGTAGGAAATAACAGCACAGTACTCATGACACAACTCTATCACTTTTCATTCTAAGTTATAGTTGAATATTTCCTATATATCAAAAAGTTATACTTTGTTGTATTTCGTGTTCAAATTTCCGAGAACAGCAAGAGTTGTTAAAAATAGAAAGACTTCGTGTTCTTCAAAGAAAAACGTTAAGAATCCTGAAGAAATTCCTTTCTTTATTCAAACAAAGTCCTTTATTTATATGCATAAAATAATCAAGGTCGATATGTATATGTTGAGTAATTTTATGTTCTGTTATAGAATTACAACGAAATGAAATCCCTAAATATTTACCAAACCCTCCCAACGAATTTGTTGATAATGACTGGAGTTAATATCTGGAATAGGTTTGGTAATCAAAATCCTGCACACTTAAAATCTATTAAAAGTTTCAATATGATTTTTAAATAGACTTGTTTTGAAAAGCATTAAGAACTATGTTTTGTTTCAGTTATTTCTTTTTATAACGAAAAGGGGGTTCAATAAGATAGCTTATATTTTTGTGCCCCCTATGAAACACTTCAGTTATTACAAAATACGAATCCATTGTAAAATTATGTTTCAAGAATAAAAAAACTTTTGATACGATTTTATTAAGTGTAATTAAGGGTAATCAATAACTGATTGTGTTCTCTAATTTAAGCTTTAGTATAATGATTTTAACAATCTGGATAGTACAAACAGAATAGAAAAAAAATATATAAATCACAAAAGTATTTAGAAAAAAATCATTCAAATATCCCGTAAATGTTATTTAAAATGATTATCCACTTTAGAGTTCAATTTCTATTTTCGTATTTCTTTTTGATTTCGTCAGACTCTCTTTAACATATGGAAAGTTTTCTTTAAGTTTCGTAGCTTCTTACTTATATTCCTTTGTAGTAGTTCTGTCATATTATCCGCCTTTAGTACAGCTGTTCCTATTCTGTTTAACTCATCATAAACAACTCCTTACAACAACTACCCCGTCCTTAACTGTTTTTATGGTAAAAAAACATGTCCTATAAATTACATATTTAACCTGGTTTTACAATATCAAAGCATTCAAACAGTGTATTTGACGTAAATAAAATAGCAACATGAATATTGTTGTGCGTTCCTCAAATTATATATACCATAACAAGGTGATAGAATATGTTGATCACATTCTTATTTTGTAATAATTGTGTACTAAATTATACACGTTATACACTCGTTATGTAAAGTTTATACCATAATCAACTTTACGTTTTGCAATATTTAATTACATAAATTACTTTAAAAATACCTTACTATTTTCAGCGCTACATTATCAATACATTCACAATTTACTGAACTAAGTAAAGGAGTAACTTAATTATGGTTCTTTAAATGATTTTAACCCTTAAAATATTTTATTTGAGGTCTACCACTAATGATGTACAAATTTATAAAAACTTCAACCAAATATTCATATTTTACATTTGCAAATCTTCCGTATTTACTCGCCGATTTCGATTGAAGAAAATACATCAGGTATACTCACTATTCACAATTTGAACAAGTACATGGAAACCAAAAAAATGTCTTATTTTCTTATAAGGTTAAGTAAAGGTGCACTTGATGAATAACTCAACAGAAGTTGTTGCTGTTGTCAGTTTCTCCAGGTGGTGGAACTCTATATAACTTTTTCAACAAATTTCCACGTTATAGGAATTTTGGCGCATTTGGCAAGTTCACTTTTTCGAAATTAATTAGCTCATTTCGCTCAAGATTTTCTACCAAGTTATGTAGCCATTCAATACCCACAATTCTTCTTACATTTTAAACGTCCAAAACTGAAGTGGTGTTCTATAAAATAAATAAACATCATTGTCACTTTGTGCAGTAATGATAGAGAGAACTTATCAATTTTCGATGCATGGTTTCCACGAATAATCTGCCTCTTCATTAGTTGCGATACTAGGAGAAGATTACCATTATGCAAAATCTTAAAAGATGGTAAATTATCTTCTTGGAATCTTTCAGTAAGACCGGCTTTGGTCCACTACACCGATTTATAAGCGAAACAATTTCTCCTTTTTCATGCAATTAAGAAGAAAAGTTTGACTGTTTATCTAGTAATCTTTTCATTCATTATATTGACAATTAGAGAGTTTTTACCTTAAAAATGCTTCCTCTTTCTGTAATTTAATTGATGATGTTTATAATATAATATGTAATTTTTTTTTTTAATTTTTTTTTGGCTAAAACAAGAAGCATAATTATTTTGAAACTACAGTATTTTATCTGTCCTGTTTATCTGCCCTATGTTATTGTGAACGTTCATCATAGCCAAGCCAAAACATTTTACATTTCACAGAACAAAAAAAAGATCTTTCGCATTCGCAAAATGAGACTGGTAAAGTAATTAATATCTTCAATTCTGTTTTTATAGTTTCAAAACAATCCAAAATTTGTTTTCGTGTTTAAGCAAATGTTGTTGTGATATTACAAGAAAAGTTTCTTCATCTCTTGTTCAATGATTTTTATTCAGCAAGTATTAAACTACAATTGGGAACATAATATTCATAAACACACAAAGTTTTATAACAATTTAAACCGAGTCATGATGCAGTTCAGATGGGATAATAGATAAACTGTTTAAAATCAATGTTAGTCCTTGGAAAAACCTGCTGCTCATTTCTGTGATAAATTGATCAAAAGGGATGTATAGTGAATGAAAACAATGAAAATGATTATAATATGATCACTTTTACTTATAAATGGTGGATCATATGATCTGTCTCTAGTTTCAGAGAATAACCAAAAAGCTTTTAGATACTATTTACATGGTGCATAGCTATGGTTTCAAATACTTTTTTTATTGCTTTTAGCATATGTTTAACGCTTTTACGCTTTCTTGATATATTAATAAACATTTTGATAAAAATTAATTATAAATTAAATTACCTTAGAAAAATTACAAACAGAAAATTTCCCGCATGAAATATTGCCCACGTGCCTTTTTATGCAAAACATTCCTACGTAACATTTCTCATAGAGGAAAAATGACTTTTAGCTTAAACTGTTTGGTGAGATGAAAGCATAATGTTAGACTTGATAAATAATTACACATTACGGACACAAAATTTCAAATTACGGGAGTTTACATAAACATTAATTGACAGCTGTAAAATACAAATGTTTATCTAAAAAATTAATTTTGATCACCAAATGAATGAACTGTACCATGTAAGGGTAAGCTGTAGAGCAAGGACTCGTATTTATGTTAGTAAGATTTCCGTAAAAAACATAAATAAAAGGCTAAAATTATTTAGACCTTTTCATTAATTATTTATACCGTTTTAAGACGAGTCGAATCTTGTAGACATATACACATTTGGGTAATAAAGTTTAATGGTATTTTATTCATTTTAATTTTACTAGTTTCGTCTTGTTTACAAATATTTTTTCTCTCGTTCGCAAATATTAATGAAAAGGTATTTTAAAGTCTGTTTTAGTTTTGTTATACACAAAGATTTTAAGCATTTACGATACATGCATTATTAACTTATTTATTGATCTATAAATGTTATGATTAAGAAATACTTATCATCATTATACATTTTTAAAAGCATGGCACTATAATAGAAATGGAATAAAATATGGAACGCCATAACTGCCTTAAGTGGTTAGTTATCTGATGGTGCACTAGTTTTACGATATGGTGCACTAGTTTTAACATATGGTGCACTAGTTTCAACGAATGGAGCACTAGTTTTAACATATGGTGCACTAGTTTTAACATATGGTGCACTAGTTTCAACTAATGACGCACTAGTTTAATTAACGAATGGCGCATTAGTTTAATAAACGAATGGCGCACTAGTTAAATAAACGAATGGTGCACTAGTTAAATGAACGAATGGCGCACTAGTTTAATGAACGAATGGTGCACTAGTTTAATGAACGAATGGTGCACTAGTTTAACAAACGAATGGTGCGGTAGTAGATTTTAATTTTTTTGACGGCCTCTGTTTCGTGAAATTTTCTTAATATTTTTTTTTGCGTCCTAGCCTCAGCTACGTGTAAAGTTCGATTAAAAGTCTTATCTGGTGTTAGAACCGTAGAGGAACAAGTGAAACTATTAATGTAGTTACGTTGAACAAAGTTTTATTATATATCTAGCTTTAAGGGTTTCATTCTCATAGCAGTAGTAGCTGTATCCTAGGGTGTCTTTATCTGTGAGAAATATATAGCATTATTGTGAATAAATTTGTTGTTCGACTTTGTTTTTACTCCTATATTAGAACTGTATCTATTAAATACACCAGTTTCAATTAAATACAGATAAAAGTCATGTAATTCTAAGCTAGACTATTGATAAAAACAGGAGCATGCATATTTTGAGCATGCAAAAATATTAGCTAGCTGTTGCACTGGTCTTTTTTTTATTGTATTGCTCTTTTGTGTGCTTGACGGTGCTTTGTTTACTTCTTTCCAGAAGAAATTTGAATTTATAATGATATGATTTTATCTTACACAAGTTATGGTTCTAAACCTGTCAACAGAAACACCATTTATATATAATCTGCTTAGGAAAAAGTATGAAATTTGTATGAAACTCAGTTTATTAGTTGTTTATTACATCAATTAAAATTTTTGTTTGAATCTAGCGTCACACATTCTTAAACATAATATGGCTTTTGATGGAAATTAAATTCTTTTAAGTGAGTCCAAATTATTAATTTTTAAATTCTTTCTTAAATTGCGCAAGCTTAGGCATGTTGTAAACACAAGTTCAATGGACTTGGAAGGTTGTAAAAATTTTCAGGAAGTATTATTATGTAGTAGGATAGCAGGATTTTCCATTCTGCCATATACAGGTACAGGGAGTTGTTTTTAATTAAGTTTTAGTTTCCGAAATAAGAAAGTAAAAGGAAAATTTTGTACTTTAAGCAGACACTTTGTAAACTTTATTAGTTCTTATAGTTATATTTCCACTTTTTTAT